>CAKNXH010059704.1:75172-137893 GCA_932178445.1 Andricus quercusramuli | reverse complement strand
ATCGGGAGCGGCTATTTAATAGCTCACCCCTCTCGTAGCCAGGTAAGCTTCCTTATCGATATGCGATACGTTACGTTCCTCAAAGATGGAACTCCTCAGTATGCCCGTAAAGATAGGGGCGGAAGTGTTTTACGGCAAAAACAATCGCGAGCAATTCCTTTTGCGTCGTAGAGTAATTAATTTCTGCCTCATTTAGGGTGCGTGATGCGTATGCTACTGGGAGGTCCTTTCCTATTATTCCCTGTCTTAAAATGGCTCCTAAAGCATAGTTAGATGCGTCCGTAGTAACAATAAAAGGCCGCGTAAAGTCGAGATATTGAAGTAACGGTTCGCTGCAAAGGATCTCGCGAAGCTGATCAAACGCGGTTTGTTGTGCTTGACCCCAGTTGAAAATTACATTATTCTTGAGAAGCTGAGTCACAGGTTTCGAAATTTTAGCAAAATCCGGTATGAATCGCCTATAATACCCGGCGAGACCCAGAAACTGCTTCACGTTTTTTTCTCCCCTTTGGTTGAGGGAAATTCTTTACCGCTTGAATTTTCCCTTTGTCCGGTCTTACGCCCCCTTCTGTAATAATGTGCCCCAAGTACGCGACTTCCTTCCGCAAAAATTGGAATTTTTCGTGTTGAAGCGTGAGGCCGGCAGTTTTTAATCTACCTAGGAGTCGCTCCAGCTTCATACCATGTTCTGCGAGGGAAGTCGCGCAGATGACGATGTCATCCATAAAGAAAAAAATTCTACGCCTTGCAGGGGCATTTTTTAAACCGAATGGCAGCTGAGTGAATTGAAACAACCCAAAAGGTGTTGTAAAGGCCGTTTTATGTTTATCAGCGGAGTCCATAGGAATCTGGTGGAAACCAGATGCAAGATCAAGAACACTGAAATATTTGGCCCCGCCTAATTGGTCTAAAATATCGGTAATGTTAGGAAGGGGGTAAGCATCTCTGATGGTTTTTTCGTTTAAACCTCGATAGTCGATCACCATTCGCCAGCGTTTATTGCTCTCAGGATCAGGTTTCTTGGGGACAATCCACACTGGCGAATTGTATGAGGATTCGGAAGGTTCTAAGCCATTATAATCAAGGCACTTGGAAACACTTTCCTTCATTTCTGCTCTATGCTCCGGAGGGAATCGATATTGAGGGTTGTTTACGGGGTTTTGATCCGTGGTCGTAATTTTGTGTTTTAAAACATTCGTAGAACCTAATTTGTCACCGTTTAAAAGAAATTGGAAAGTATAGTCGCTCAAGCATTCAAGAACGTGGTTTTGTTCTTGTTTATTCAACTCTTGAAGGTTTAATACTTTTATCAATTCTGCCATTCTTTTTGCGTGAACTTTTTGCTCCCGTTCGTTCAATTCTATTTTTCCGGCGGTTCGCAAATGTGGGGTTGCTTGTACGTATTCAGAGTTAAGTTAACATTTTCGGTAGTAGTATTTATACAAAATATTTTAACGAACCCATTTTCTTGTTTAGTTAGTGATTCTCCTAAATAAACTCCGAATCCAGCATCAATTATTCGTCGTAAATATCCCTCTTCGCGAGAACTTTTTTTCACAGGAATTGAAATTAATTTACGCGTTCGAGCAGGTAGGCATACGGTCACATGTGTTACGAGTGGGATCGATTCAGGGCCTATTGTCATTTTAGCTTCAATAAATAATAGATTTACTTCATGACTGCGAACAAAAGGCATACCTATTAATCCATGTTGTTTCATGGGGAAATTATTCGGCACAACATGAAAAACAGCATTCTTGTTTTTTATTATTATTTTGACTTCCCCCAGAGTTTTTACAGGCGTTGAATTTATACCAAATAAGTGATAAACAATCTCCTTATTTACTTGAACTTTTCGTTTAACGAATTTTTTTTTATGAGATTTAACTGTGAACCCGTATCGACAAGTAGTTCGGTTCCTTCGTTTCTAAATCCTTCACATGTAATGCTTACTGTAGCCCTAGTAGCAAGATAACTGCAGACTGGCGCAAGCTGGACGCCAGAAAAGGAAGAATCTGTTTGCAGCCTGGCGCCCGGCTGGTTCCGCTTTGGCGTGCTGTTCTGGCACCAGAGTCTGGTATAGCAGATTCTGACCCAGACTGCTCATGATATACACCAGACAAAATTAAAATAATGTTAAATGATACTAAATAGGTTTCTGTAATAGTTTTACACTATATTTCAGCCCTTTCTGGGAGAATATACTGCGGAGACGTCACAACATTCCAGGAGACACACTGAAATATTAAAAAGATAACCTGTTGTCGTATAAGCTTGCATGCTTGCATGTTTGCTCATACTTGTGAATCGTTCAAATTTCCGATTGCTAGATTTTCAATTCCATTATTTATATTAATTACTATTATTCAAACTAAATACCAGAATCTTGTTCCTTTATCTACCAGATTCTGTTTTTCGTCTGGTCTGATCTTTTCTCCCGCCAGTCTGGTCGACTAGGGGGAGCAGATGCTGAGCCAGACTCTGGCCTTTGTCATACAAGGCAGACGTTACTACTAGGGAGGGTATTGCTCTTTATCTTGACCACCGATCGTTAAAACCACGCGTCTCATCATGGGTACTTTATTATATTGGGACTCAAAATCGCACCCCTTTATCGATGTCCTTGCATGTTTAAATCGCTATTGCTGTTTTTGGGTGAAGCGTTCATTTTATTTGGGCAATTTTCGAAAGAATGACCTTCCCAAAAATGTAGGTTACAAGAACGGAGAAAACTTCTTTGATATCTTGGTTGGGGACAATTTCGCGAAATATGACCTTCCCCTCGGCAGTTATAGCAGGTGCCTGCAGGATTTGGGTCGCGAGTTTCTTTTTCTGCCCGTGCATGCATTATCGAGCGTTTTTGATAAGGCCCCCGCGGTCTCTGACTGATGAATCTTTAAATTGCATTTTATTTTTTTGGAAGAAGGATATTTCGTCTCTATTAACATCTTCGGATTGTCTATTCAATTTACTTCGATGCTCGACTTCCCATTCGGCGGAAATGGCTAGATTTATAGCGTCCTGCAATGTCTTGGGATTCTTACGCGCAACCCGGATTTCTATCTGATCTTTAAAGCCTCTTAGGAAGGACTAAGTTGCAGAATGTTGAGTCGAGTAAATTAGCCCGTACGGAATATCGGGAAATTCGTCGTTCATTTCGTCTATCGCTTCGAGGGTGCTATTTAAAACACCACTTACTCGCACTCCATATTCATGCACAGTCTCATTTTGTTTCTGAGCAACGGTGGAGAGCATGGATTGTAATTGACTGAGGTCTTTATGACCGGAAAATGCGGATTTCAGGTTTGCGAGGAGCTCCTCGATAGTACTGAGTTCTTTATGCTGTAATATTAAATCAGCATTGCCGACAATTCTTGTCCTAATAGCACGCAAAAGCAAGGGTATTTCGGTCGGCGCTATGCAGTCTCGGGCATATTGACAATCTCTTATAAATGTTTTTACGGGGATGTCATCCCTACTAAAAAACCCGACGTCATATCCTAATAGTTTCCTGAGTCGTAGCCGACGTCGTAACCCACGTAGGATCCTACGTCGGATCCTGATAGTTTCCGACGTCGGAAACGACATAGGAAACGTCGTCGAGTATTGGGATCGTTTCCGACGTCGGAAACTATTAGGATCCTAATAGGATCCTAGTAGGATCCAACGAGATTTTTTGTTTTTAAATCAAATGTTATGGAATAATAACTGTTACATATTTAATTCCTGATTTATAAAATAACAATAAACAAAACTATAATATAATATACACTATATATATACTATGTATATAGTATATACTATACTATATAAAATATGCACTATATAAATTTAAAAAAATATATGTATATATAGTGTATATGGTATTATAGTTTTGTTTATTGTTATTCTATAAATTGAGAATCAAGTATGTAACAGTTATTATTCCATAAACGTTTTATATTTTTTTTTAATTTCGTTGGATCCCACTAGGATCCTATTAGGATCCTAATAGTTTCCGACGTCGGAAACGATCCCAATACTCGACGACATTTCCTACGTCGTTTCCGACATCGGAAACTATCAGGATCCGACGTAGGATCCTACGTGGGTTACGACGTCGGCTACGACGCAGAAAACTATTAGGATCTGACGTAGGATCCAACGTCGGGTTTTTTAGTAGGGATAACCATCAAAGGATTTTGGAAGAAGTTGGAGAGCAGTACTGAATTTAACGTAAGGGTAGGACCCTGGAGTTGATTCGCGATATAGATTGCTATCAAGATCATTATCACGTGGGAGCAGGGGTAATTGAGCCATGTTGATATTTGAGGGTGGCGGTGACCCTTGATTCTTTCTTATTATTATTTTTTCGCTACTAGAACTTAGCGAGTTTCGCTCTATCGGTCGGTTTGTTCCCAGTTGTGCGACACGGCGGTGTGGTCTTGATAGTCTAATTGGCAGTCGCGACTCACGTTTAGTCGCCTGCGTTCGAGGGACAAAAGCATTCCCGACCACAATGTCTTCCTCCTCCCAATTTCCTGACGAACTATTCATTGTGAATAAATCGGCCTTTCAAACAGTCTTAATATACAAATTTTTACAAACTAAGTCGAGAATATGGTAAGATTTTAGGCATTGAAATAAATGGATCGTGTTTTCCGGATTTTAGACCTTGAATGAGAAAGTTAAATTTTCTGAAGGATTTATTTCCCAATTCGCACTTATCGCAAAAATATATAGTTTCTTCAAATCTCAAATTTAAAGGAAATCATAAGATGCTGTTGTTTTGGTAACAGTTTATAACTTTTTACAATAAAGTTTCCTGATGCATTAAAAAAATTATTCATTCATTTTTTTATATTCATAAAATATTTTTGAATTTGAAGACAGAAATCATCTAAGAGAAGTGTCAATTAAAGGTTATATGTAGTAAGAGCACATTGATGAGCGAAAGTTACTCGATTTATTTTGAGATTTGATCATGAAATTCAGTGTCATAAATGAGAGAAATAACAGCGCATATTACTAGTCGGGTGTGGCGAGAAATATCATTAGATTTCAACTATGCTAGATATAAGTCGCAAGGGCATAGAAGATTAGGAACAATTTGAATAATTTGATCGTTAGTTATGAACGCTGTAATTTAGAATAATCCGAGAGGTGAGAGATACGCTTGCAAGTACAGTTATAGTGTGCGACTTACCGATCGAAAACGTAGTTCTAGCTGAAAATACATCACAAAAAGAACACTAACACATAATTCCTTGGTACACAATCCCTAGTAGCAACGTCTGCCTTGTATGACAGACGCCAGAGTCTGTCTCAGCATCTGCTCCCTATAGTTGACCAGACTGGCGGGAGAAATGATCAGACCAGACGAAAAACAGAATCTGGTGAATAAAGGAACCAGATTCTGGTATTTAGTTTAAACACTAGTAATTAATAAAATAAAATAATTTAATAAAATAAGTAACTAGTAATTAATGTAGAATATAAATGATGAAATTTTAAATCTAGCAATCGGAAATTTGAACGATTCACAAGTATGACCAAACATGCAAGCATGCAAGCTTATACGACAACAGGTTATGTTTTTAATATTTCAATGTGTCTAATGTTGTGACGTCTCCGCAGAATATTCTCCCAGAAAGGGCTCAAATATAGAGTAAAACTATTACAGAAACCTGTTTAGTACCATTTTACGTTATTTTAATTTTGTCTGGTGTATATCATGACCAGTCTGGGCCAGGATCTGCTACACCAGACTCTGGTGCCAGAACGGCACGCCAAAGCGGAACCAGCCGGGCGCCAGGCTGCAAACAGATTCTTCTTTTTCTGGCGCCCAGCTTGCGCCAGTCTGCAGTTATCTTACTACTAGGGATTATTTGAATATTTCCAGGTTGATCTTTCTTCCTACTTCCCCAGCTGCAGCTCTGCTTCGTTGAATCTCTGCGTCGTCATGAATCTCTGCTTCGTTGAATCTCTACGTCGTTGACTGCTTTTCAAACTCTGCATCTACGGTGCGCCGATGCAATTGTCAGGCATTCGCTCAATGGGAACGTATTCCCCATTTACCCGTGGGAAACCCGAATCTAAACCTTTTAGTTTGGAATGATCGGAAAACCGTGGGCTGAAATTGCGGCGTTCTCTCGTTCTAATAGGACGCTTGAGTTTTGCGCCTATCAAAGTTTCTTGTTTGCTGCTCCTTCACTACGATGACGAAAGTTCAAAAGCGAAATTTTGGCGATTTCGATTTTACGTAGGACTCTCACTAAATTATTAAAGATTGCACGGGAATGTTTTTGTTCGTTTTTTTTTATCTTCCGGATTTGCAGTAAAATTATTTGCAAATAAACGTCTTATGCAAATATCACATGATCGGCGAGTCACTCACAAGTCGTGTAGAAAAAACGCACCGTAAAATAGTCAGATGTAGCAATTAAGAGGTGGTCTTTTCCGTTTTTTTTTCACTTATTTTTAGCACTGTAACGTATGAATTAAGCGCGTGGCGGGAAAGGTCGATAAATTTAAATGCAGAAATTTATGCTAAATCATAATTTGCGTTTTTATTATAAGTGTTGAGAAACTTGTAACTTTATGTAGACCTGACATGGAAAATATATCGTAGACAAGATAAGAGGACAAGTAGGTATGAAATCTCGAAGATATCTGTTTCCTGATTTTTCTGTTCCCCGCATGGATCTCTTGTCGCCAAAATCCTATCCCTTCCAGAAATTTACATGCAGCCAATCAGGCCCATTTCTGCAAGGGCAGAGTCGTTGAGGGGAATAGATGATTCAGCGCGCGCAACTGTCCACCCCCAGTTCCCTGTCCCAGGTGAAAATCGTCAACGTTCGAAATCGAGGTAACAAGTCTTGGCAAAAATCCAGTAATTACGGTCCTAGCAGTGAAGCGACGTATTTACCCAAACCCCAATAAAAGAGTTTACAGAAATGAGAATCATGAAGTTTATGATAGGAGAGGTTTAGAGCAGTGGTCGGCACGCTCTTGCCCAGGGCAGGCTACCCTGCCCGGGCTGCCCAACGACCTACTTTCTGGGCAGGTACCTGAGAGCTTGGGCAGACCGACCCTTCTCTCAGGGGTTCTTTGTTGGAAAATAGAACAAATTGACAAAATGTAATAATCGTTAATTTTTCAATTAGCGATTTGAAAATGATATTTTTGGAATCTGCGAATTTTTCCGATTTCAACGATATGTAATTTGTCTATAAAGGTTGACAATTTGAGAAGCATTTAGTATTAAATTGAATATTGAGCGGAAGTTTTTTGATATTAAACTCCTTCAAATTTTCAACTTTCTTAGGCAAGTAATATATCATTGGAATCGGAAAAATTCTTAGATGCTGATTATACTATTTTGAAATCGCTAGTTGAAAAATTAAAAGTTTTTAAATTTTCTTACTTTGACCTGCCTGTGGACAAAGGACACCCGTCGGGGCGAGCGCACCCGCACTGAGCTCCGTGAGCCGATCGGAAAGTAGCAGAAAAAATTAAGCCGGGTCCAGCCTGCCCAGACCTGAAAAGTGAGCAAAAAGTTTGCCGACCACTGGTTTAGAGCGAAGTATAATAAATGTTAATCCTAGGTTGAACAGATTTTCGGAAACCCGCCCACAACTCGTAAAATCTTCACTTAAGAGACTGGGTTTTGCTAAATTAGGCATTGAAAGCCGCTCGGAATCGCACGTTCTTACAATAAAAGGGACAACCACTGCCGAGGTTCTTAAATTCATAAATCTTAAACTAAATATCTTATAGTTGCAATATCCCCTGGCGGACCGAACGAACGGAGCGGATACGCTACAGCGTATCCTTATAGATCAGCATCGTATCCTCTCCGTATCATGCAAGAAAAACTCATTAAAAAAGAAAGATTAACATTTCACTTGTTGAAATTCGGATTCTACGTGAAATTTTGAGTTAAACGGTCACAGAGTAATCGCAATAGTTTTTCTTGCAACATTAAAAACTTTTAATAAATATAATACTTATCGATGACGTGCGCTGAAGGCGACTTCAAACGCATCGTCATTCAGTAGCAGTTCATAGGCTTTATCCGTCGACGATGCGTTTGAAGTCGCCTTCAGCCCACGTTATCGATAAGTATTATATTTTTTGAAAGTTTTTAATGTTGCAAGAAAAACTATTGTGATTACTCCGTGACCTTTTAACGCAAAATTTCACGTAGAATCCGAATTTCAATAAGTAAAATGTTCATCTTCCTTTTTTAATGTGTTTTTCTTGCATGATACGGAGAGGATACGATGTGGATACTATCAGGATACGCTGTAGCGTATCCGCTCCGTTCGTTCGGTCCGCCAGGGTCAGCTTCTCTTATATACTAAAAGTCGCACACATATTCTTAAATCTAACCTCTCGGATAAAATACGCACATAGATATTTGAATTCGCCCGCGTATAGTCACGTGTTTGATAAAAATACCACCAGGAGCGTAAAATTCATATGTTACACGATGCGCTGCGATACACCATCTGGTGGCAGAATTTGTAACCTTCAACTCCAGGTAGATTTTGACAGATCGCATGGGCAATCGCAGAAAAATACTGTTTATTCAAAAATAAACAATAGATAATGCTTCAAAATTGATTTAAAATCAAGACAGAAGTTTATTTTGTTATTTAAAAATTTCTATTACGGAATTTCCCCCGCGAAAAACAAAAAGTAAAGAGTTTTGCTGCGTGTTTGGCTGTTCGTCTACAGCGCGAAAATATGAAACGCTGCTATTTTTCTGTTTTCCTAAAGTCAATGTATCACTTGTGACAATTAAAAATACGTTTTGAGAGCCTGAAAAGATTGATCAGCGCATAGCTTGGAAAATGCATTAAGAATGGGAAAACCTACAACTGACACCATGGTAGTTTGTTCCTTACACTTTAAAAGCGAAGATTTTTACTGTTCTGGCTCAAGTAAATATTCGTTAATATACCTTTGAAAATATAATTCTTCAATGAAAATAAAGAGATACGTATTTCGTACTTTAGCAGACAAACAAATTATCTTACCAATTAGGAGCTAATGAAGTTAACCTTCCATTTTAAGTTGTTTAAAATTTCTACAAAAAGTCCTTTACACTTTTTAAAGGTTACACTCCATTGACTAAATATTTACCTTGTTAATTATTGCTGCCTCTGCACTCCATGTCGTCGATTGCACTGTCGATTTTCTTCATTTGAAAAAAAATATCCGTTAAACATGTTTTCTATGTGTAAAAAGTACACAATCTCTAGAAAGATCACTTATTTTTCAGTAAATTATAGTAACATTCAATAAATTTTAAGTTTTGTTATACTATATACAAATTTAATTCGATTGCTTTCAAAATTTTAATTCTAAACAACTTTATGATCTTCACATTTACCCTTTTTCCTAGTAGTTGATGCAAAAATTAAAAGTTTGGGTTCTCTGACAAAAAAAAATTTTCTTGTTGAAAAAATGGTTCACCTAAAAAAAGCTTTTGTTTATTTTGACATGCTAAACTGGATCTCTCTGCATGATTTGGAATGGAATCAGTCTGATAAGGATCCTTCAGGATTTTTCATTTTTTAAATATTTGTAATAATTTGTAATGATTTTCGCACGTTACCTAGGCTTCTGTTCAAAATCTACCTGGAATAGCGGCCATATTGAAATTATAGCGACGGTGGCGCACCCAAGAATTCAGATCCCAATTCCTTCATGAGTATAACTTTGGATACAAAAATTTTTTAATATTAAATGAAAAACAGTTGAATTCTAACAAAAAAGACGAATTTTAAATGAAATGCTTAAGTTTTATGTTCTAAAATTAATTTTCAAACAAAAATTGTCAATAAAATAGTTAAATTTTCATTAACAGAAATGAATTTGCAACTAAAATAAATAAATTTGTTAAAAAAATGAAATAGTTCAATTCGCAGTGTAAAAAATAAGTTTGAACCAAAAAGAGGAGGCTTGAACCAAATACTCCAATTATACTAATGAATTTTCAACTAAGAAATTAATTTAAAAAAAAAAAAAATATTTTCAATAGAGTAGTTAAATTTTTAACCAAACACATGAATTTTCAACCACAATAAATGAGTTAGCAAACAACAAAAATATTATTTTTTTTTTAAAGTCAATTTTCAAACACATAGTTGAATTTTAAACTAAAAAGATCAATTTTCAAGAAAAGAAAAACGAATTTAAAAAAAATATTCAAATTTTCAACCGAAAAATTATTTTTCAATTAAAAAGATTAATTGTTAAGCATAAAGATTACTTTTCAAAAAAAGATAAGAATTTGCAAAAAAATACATGAATTTTCTTCCAATAGGATGATTTTTAAACTAAAAGAGGCGAACTTTAAACAAAAATGGCAAGTTAAATTTTCAGTTAATCAATTTTTAACGAAAAAACGGATTTTCACCACAATATTTTATTTTAAACCAAATAGATGAATCTTCGACAAACAACGTAAAATGTAATAGTTAATATTTCAACCAAAAACTATTTTAAATTAAAAGCCGTTGAATTCAACCAAAAAGGACGAGTTTTCAACAAATCAAGTAATTTTCAAATGAAAAGATCAGTTTTTAACCGAAAATTAAACAAATAAAAGGAAAGTTTTCAACAAAATAGATTAATTTTCAACAAAAGAGAAGAAACTTCATCTGGTAAGATTTTAATAAAAAATACCTGAATTCAACATAAAATAAAGACGATTTTTCTCCAAAACAGTTTGGTTTTTCAATTTGAAAATATGGTTGTTTTCAGTTTTTGATATGAACAATAGAAAACTTTTGAAAGCATGTACTTTGAAAGGTTCTTTCAATAAACAATAATGTTATATTTGTGAAATTCAGAACTTTGCAAGAAAACTGACCGTGCTTAAAATATTAAACTTTTTCTTTGCAAACTGTATGACTGACTCTTCGATTCTATTTTACGAATGAACTATAAACTTTTATTAATAATTTGTATAAAAAAAGTTATTTCATATACTAAATTTGAATTTTCGCAGAACTTGGACCCGAACAGATCGCGCACTCTGGTGTTAATATGACGTCATCTGACAAGATGTCTGCGTTCCGAAGGTCAAACAGAAATACCCATAATTTTTGTAATAACTTGGAAAAAATAATATTTCTACTTCACCGTAAGTTAGAAAAGTAAATGATCAATTTTATTATTGAATTGATGAGCTTCTTATGTACATTCATGGCGAAAAATGATTTTTTCCAAGTTGATAAAACCGGAGATGATAAAAGATTTAAGTTTCGTCCCATGCAAATTGGTATTATTGCTTGACCCTTGGCGTGCAGACATCTTGGATTTTCCTCACATGACCGCAGTAATTGAAGCATGCGCAGATAAGCGCGGCACCCTGATTGTTGTCGTCATGTTGGCACACCTGTTTCTCGACTGTTATTATCGATATAGCAGCGCTTCGAGGGGAGCAGCTTCAAGTGGTGGAGCAAAGATCAATTATTCTCAGCAGAGTGAAATCCCTTCCGATCGTGTGAGTATCAGCTGTTGTTTCGCTCGCGCGTAAATGACAGTAGCGAAGATGTGCGCGCTTGTGATTCTTCTACAACGTAAGTGAAAATGCGAGACCTTGACGAATTACAAGACACGTGGTTTTCTTGAGTGAAAGATGAACGGGAGTCTCGCAATATTGCGTGGCCCTGAGCAACATCCAGCCAGGTTTGCGGATTATTTTGTCATCTGCGGACTCGACAAGGACTCTGGTCTCGAGCCTGACAAGTATTTCGGTGAGTCCAATTTTGGGATTTATATGGGAAATTTCCTCCGTCTGTCCCTTAATAAACCGATAATCACGAAAAAGACGTGATTATCGATAAGACTACACCGTACAGTTTTTTATTTGTTTTATAATTTACTTCAGCGTTGACAGCAAGAGAAACTGTTGTCAATTTCGAATACAGCTCTATTGATCATATACTGAATTCTCAATGAATTTAAATCTAGTATTATAATTGGAAATAAATTTAATTGAGTTTAAATTACACATTTCCAAATGTTTCAAATGTGCATTCTTAATCAATGTTTTTACTGACTAATAGTGTACGACGTATAATATTTAGCGAAAGTAAATGATTTCATAACATTCTTTTGTGAAACATTTCTGCAATGTTAATATGTAGAATTATATATACTTATATGTTTGTGAATGTTACTTAATTACTTTGTAATTATTTTGTGTTGGTGGAAAAGAATATTGGTTTTGTATTATTTATTTTCAATAAAAATGTTAATGTAATTTTCAATTATGATTTGAATATCGCAATATTTGGTGGCGTTTCTGAACCCGTCATTTGTTTCAAAAGTTACTGTGTAATATTATTATTTCACATGATGTATGATCTTCAATCACAATGTTTACATTACCAATAATAATAATAATAAAATGTCAAGAATACATATCCATCAGTAATACTGGAATGTATTTAAAAATTTGAAGTGGATTAACTACACTACACTGCAAAAAATAACTTTCAACATTTTAAAAAAAAATCCTATGTTTATCGTAGGTCCTGTTTTACCTACAATTATCATGATAATTTTACTAAATCGTGTGAAATCACTAGGATTATAATTGTAACGATGTTGCCAAAATGTTGGAAGTTTACTACGATAAATGTAGTAGCGAATTAGCGATTTTATAGTTTTTCATGAAATTATTTCAAAGTTGTGCCAATCTAGACAAGTTTTTTTTGCAGTGTATAAATATCACATGAATTCTGCATTCAACATCTTTGCCCCACTTGTCAATGTTCAATTTCGGTTGAGAAATATATTTTGTTAATTTGAACATTCGAAACAAAAAGGGAATTTAAAAATGTCTAAATCTTGAGTTGAAGCACTTTCAAACTAAAAGTAAATAAATTTCAAGGCTTTGATTTTGAAGAAGTAGGCACTTTAATTTTTCATGCTCGAAAAATTAATTTTTTAAAAGCAAAGCCTGAAGATTTCCTTCGTTTACGAATTAAAGCAGATACAACTTCCAGGGGCTTGGACTTGTAAGCAAAAGTGCAAAAGTCTGGTAAAAGGTTTTCGAGAGCTTTCTGCGCTTTTTTATTTGCAAGTCGAAGAGTGTTCTTTGAAAATATTCAAGGACCCAAATCCGGGACGGGCAAATTCGCTGACCCCGCTTTTTTTTTTGGTTATAAATAGAGAGAAGTATGCGTTTCGTAAGTGGTCGATTTCTGCAGTGGCAGTCATGGATTTCCCAAGAGGCTGGTGGCATAGATTGGAGTAGAATGCGTGGTAAATGTACAAAACTTGAGGATTGCGCAAGCAGACGCACTTTGAGAGAAGGCACTGATGAAGAAGGGGAAGATCTGGAGTGGTCGAAAACTCGAAACGCTCTGTCACCTCGACTGATTAGCCATTTCACTTTTTCCTTTTTCTCTGCGGGTGGTCGACTTTTCTCTCGACTTTTCCTTCTTTTATTTGCAGTTCAAAAGGATAAGAAAGCAGAGGAAAACTTGTTTCGATTCTTTTCCCAAAATGAAAATTACAGAGATTTTTTAACCATCACAAACTCAAGGACTGAACAGGGAACCAGAAGTTGTTTTGAAAAAAATTTTCTTCAACAAACTTTGATTCACTTGTTAGCATATGACTGCGATTACATCGCTGCAAATATTGTACAGCTCTCAGTGTTTTTTAATTGTTCAGTTTTATTTTCTAAGTTTGAAATTTTTGAATTTTGAATTATTTAGTTTAAAATTCTTAATTGTTTGACTTGGAACGTCTAAAACTTTAAATTATCCAGATTTAAATGCTCGTTTCAGTCCCACCATCTGGCAATTCTTTTCAAATAGAAAGGATTTATTATTGAAACATTAGACATTACACAAATGTTGGATTGAAGATTTCAAATTGAAAACATTTTAAAACGGACAGTTTCGAATTTAAATAATAAGCAGTGGGGAGATTATATTGACCCTCGATGGAAATAATTGTTTATAATATTGGATGTTGATTTTGGCTTTAGGGTTGGTGTGTTGGACAGGCAACCAAAGTGCAATTTTAAGCAAAACGATGAAATTTCAACTAATAAGATTACTTTTATAAATTGCAACTAATAAGATTAATTTCCTGCACTTAGAATACGATTTGTCAACAGGACAAGTTAATCAAAACAAAACAAAAATTATAATAATAATAAAAAATTTGTTGGTGAAATGTCTTATTAAGAACAAGATAACTTATTAAAATAAAACAAAAATAACTTAGTAAAATAAAATTAAAATCGACAACGAATAACTTTCCTCTAAAATTAGGCATATTGTACATGTATCGAAGAGTGGTTTCTCTCAAATTTTTATAGCTGTCCCTTCCTGTCCAACACACCAACTTACTCCTTACCCCGCTGCCTTCGAAAAAAGGTCCACTTTTCCTCTCCTTACAAAACTCTATGGTGAAAAACTTCTTCCACTTATCGCGTTAAACCGTTCAAGAACACTAACCAATGCATCAGTTTTCATGCATTTTTCAAACGAAATAGACGTACAAACTGAACTGCTCGACATTTCAGTCTCTTATAATGCATACGCATTGGAATTTTCACAAGGTTAGTTGACAAAAATCGGTTCAATCACAAATCGAATTTCAAATTTGGATAAAATCTCACATTTACCAGTTATTCTCATTACATTGTAAATTTTATTCGCTGCTTATAACAAATAAAACTTCACCGAACTAGTATAATGAGAATACAATTTTTAATTTCGAATAACTGTACCAAAGTTACCAAAGCCTGTTATCACTTAAGACTCCACAGAACCTTATATTATATTACACATTTTATTTGATTAAATTGCCCAATTATTGTAAGGACAAGAAACTCCTGTAGATTATATAAAAATTTTATTAATTTGTCAAATTATTGTAATGACAACACTCATTTAAAATTTATGCAAATATTACCAAAGACAGTCAAGACTGTACTTAACCAAATTCAATTAAAAATTAATTGAATTATTCATTCTGACCCTAAAGCCAAAATCAACATCCAATATTATAAACAATTAAATAATAAGAATTGTTTCAAGAAATGACTGATTCAAGTATTCAATGGAATAATTTTATTTCAGACTAAATTGAATATGCAGAAATGAATTATATACATTTTTGAATTTGAAATAGTTACATTTCGTCAGGGGAATCTTCAGTACAGGAGAAATGGATATTAAAATATTTTCAAAAAACTCTTTAAAAGTAAATGATATATTTTTTAATTCTTTCAAATTCGGAGGAAGTTCTGTGGTTTATGTAATTTTATTTATATAATTGCTACGATTGCTATTTGTAGTTTTAGAGTTTTACGCGTTTCAAATTAACAAGTTTCCCTCTTGGAAGGTATGCAATTTTAAATATTCGATTTGGAACATTCTTAAGTCAAAAATAATTGCAGGGTGGCCGCTGGACCGGGAAACCGGGAAATGACCGGGAATTTTTTGGGACCAGGAAAAACCGGGAAATGACAGGGAATTTTCACGGTGACCGGGAATTTTTAAAGTTTTCAACGATATTCGGTTTTGGGCTTGAAAGTCATCGATCAAGAGATAAAAAAACTGGTTCACTAAATGTAAAAGCGTTTACTACTACGAAATATTTCAAATATGTTTTGTATTAAGTCAAAACCTTGTGATATCGTTTCGTTTACAAAACGAATTCCTGTTGTAAAGTTATATTTTAGTCACTAGGTGGGTTAGTTCAACATTCAATATTTCTGCTAGTTAAAAAACCGATAATTTTTTTCAATTCGTGCTGAAATTTCATGATATTATAATGTTACTTCTAGAAACACGTAAACGCTCTCTCTAAAAGCAATAGTTACTAGGGGTTATATTTAAGTAAAAAAAGTATTTCTAACCTTAAGTTAGGGAAATTTTTTTGATGACCGGGAAATGACCGGGAATTTTTTTCACCGAAAAAAGCGGCCACCCTGAATTGATTTTTAAATGCCTGTATTTTTTTTAATTTTAGTTTTTGAAACTTCATATTTAAAATTGTTGAATTTTTATTGCTTAATCGGTTATATTGTCTATTTTTAATTATTAAATTGTTAATTTGAACGCCTTATTCTGTATTTTTTTGAGTTGGTTTAAAACGGTTCAGTTTAAAGACTTTGAAGCATCAATATTTTGAGAGCGTAGAATTTTTAAACATTCTTCACTCGCAGATTGTATAAGGTTAAAGTCTTCGAATTTGAAGCTACATAGTACATACATAATATTAAATTTATACGTTCAATTAGAAAAAAAATCTAACGCTTTCTATTTCGAATTATTAAATCATAAACGCTTAAAAATTTAAATTTCTTAACTATTAAGGTTTTGAAATTCAACTGCAGAATCTTCATAATTTGAACGATTAAAATTATGAAACATATAATTTTGAATGTTTCGATTTTAAATTAATGAATATTGAAATCTTCTATTTGTATTAACGACCGCTTTGAAGCTTTTTCCTACTTTTCTTGTAGTTTTTCACCATTATATTAACGCTAGGCCAGAACCCTCCCTCCTCTTAAAAGCGTTACGTAATGTCGTAATATATGGAAAACCCCCCTGTGAATATATAATATTTGTGGGTGATTCAAACCAATGTGTTTACATTTTTACATTTTCACAAATAGGAAAAAGAAATAATCGAAACAAATTTTTATATATTTCTAAAATTGCTATATTTAGTGCATTCTTCTTACAAAAAGTTTAAATAAAAAGATTTCTTTCAATAAATTGAGGTAAAATTATTTAGACTCAATTTAAAGAAATCAGAATATGTTCATAAACAAAACCCTGCAGATTGAAACGAATGATTAGTTTAGTGTCTCTATTTAAAAATTTTAAATTAAGATCGAACAGAAATCTATTTTATCATGAATAGTTTTATGGAAAATGACTCATTTTAAATGAGCATGAAAAAGATTCAAAATTAAAAAACTGACTTCTAAACTACCTCACTTTTCGGCTCATTAGAGACAAAAATAACCAAATGAAAAAAGAGGGAGAAAAAGTCAACCAAAACTGACCTACACACTTTTGCCTTTATCCGGCTTTTGTATACTACCAGGGAACCAACATGTTTCGGGATCAATTTAGACCCCATCAACAGGGATTATTTATAGGAAACTATACGGTATGATAAATATATTCTTATGATCATTGAAAAAATCAAAATATAATATGTACCTGCAAATGAAAATAATAACTATACGTGTACACTCACATACACATATACACGCAGCACATATCACTTTTTAAAAAAGATTACGTAATCTAATTTTGCATTCATTACTGAAAAATTGACCATGGTATACAAAAATTATTATTTATAACATGTTGGTTCCCTGGTAGTATAAAAAAGACGGATAAACGAAAAAGTGTGAGGTCGGTTTTGGTTGACTTTTTCTCCTTTTCTCCCTCTTTTTTCATTTGGTTATTTTTGTCTCTAATGAGCCTTCAAAGTAAATGTTCTTCAATTCTGAAGTATTTTCGTAAATTTGTTATTTGAGTTGAAAAATGCCCAAACCCCATTTCTTTGTACCACCTGCTTTGCCCTGTTTTATTGCACTTATTCAAAAACGCATTAGTAAATATTTTCTCTCGATAAATGGAAATTTCCATTATAGATTATTGAATTTCTTTCATTCTTATATTTAAATTAATGGACAAAACTGCCGTCCGTTGCATTTTCGATGTTTGAATGCATTATTTATACTTATTTCGTGGTCGAATTATCTGAAATTGATAACTAATGTCAACCGAGAACTAAACGAGAACAATATTGGCGTTGTTATAAAAAATTCCGTTATTTCGCATTTTTCAATATGGAATAATATTATCATGCAAAATATTATCATTCAGCACCATATAGTAATAATTGTCATTGTTTTTAACTTTTTATCAATCCTTATTGAAAAATAGACTTTTATCGCTCGCAATGAGGATTTTCAAAAAATTATTTTCCACCTACTGGCCTTCTATATTGTCCTATAACATGTGTTTGGCTGTTTATGTTTATAGTTTACATAAGTTCAGTATAAAAAATAAACTTTTTTTACCGTGGTAATTATATATGCTGTTGAACGATTTTTTGCTCTTGACATTTTGCTTTCTTAACGCTTCTGCCGTACCACTCTTCAGTTTTGAAAATTTATCTCACCATGATAAAATATTTTTAAAAACGGGATGTCACCTTGAAACAGGGCTAACCGGAACACGTTGGGGAAACCGGGCAACTCATAATTTTATAATATGATTGATGTTTTCTTGATAAAAATCCCGACGATTTGCGATTGATCTCTGTAAAATAGATGTCAAACTTTATTTTAGAGACTGTTTACTCTAGTTTCTTAGATAAATTTGGATACAAAATCATATTTATATAAGGTTTTAATTTTCTGTATTTTGGTAGAGTCTACTGAAAAACACTTGCTAAACTTTAATTGAAAATTTTCTTGGATGTTTATGTCAGCTATCATATCGTACATCGTCTTAACAAAAGTATCTAAAATTGTAAAGCAGCTATAAGTGACTTCGTTTTCGTTGTAGAATGATTTTTATAAAAAGTTTAGAATTTATAGGGGAAAGTGGGACTTTGTGGTAGATTTTAATACCCATATTAGATCGTCCCGTTTGATTAAATACTCAAATGAACCGTTGTAAAATGCTATTCACGAAAATGTTTCCTAATATCGCCAGGATTATTTTTTCATTTTCTGTCGTTGCATTAATAAGCTTATATGTGAAGCAACACATGTAAAGTTATGCTTCCACTGAAAATATACACATATTTTCATGGTGTTACTCATCATATTTGTTTAATTTTTTCTAAAATAACGATAGAGGCTTTTAATTTTTTATTTGTTGCTACTCATTATTACTAACATGCTATTTTTGCCTTCTTATTGAAAGAGGACGACTTAACCCCATATCCTGGGGTAAGGACAGATACACTTTGGACTGCAGTAACTAAAATAGTTACTTTTTGTTAAATTAAATCTTTGACCTTCAGGATGCGGCGAGTTAGACGCTATACATTTGAAGCATTAACATCTCGTTTTTATTCCTTCCAGTACTATTATACTGCGAAACCCGTAAAAAGGCCCGCTTAGCCACGTCGTATACATGAGCACTGTTTTTATAATATTCTTCATTCTTGATATAATAATGCTGATTAGAACTGCTTTTTTTATATGACAGACTTAAATCTAGAATAATCAAGATAAAATTGGGACATAAGATAAGAATATGTATTTTTATTATATTTTAACTTGGAATTAGAGTTAGAATTTTGAGTGTTCTTCCCCTGGGAAAGACGATTATCAGTATCCGTAATATTTCACGTGTAAAGAGGGTTCTCGTTCCACCTTTTGTAATCGCGACGGCTGATTTCATCCATTGTTGCCCAGATCTCAAACTGCGTGCGCAAACAATGCCTGCAGGAAGCGGCAAGGATCTTCCTCAGTGGCCTTTTTGGTGGTCTTTTCACATGAGGTGCCACCGGGATAGTTTTTCTCAGAAGCTGGTGGAATCATTTTACATGCGGGCGTTTTAGAAAATTGAGTTCATTGGCACTAATTGGTAGTTGAAGGGGGAGGGACTATCTTCTATGCCGATAATGAATTCCGTTGGTATTACCCTCCTCATTTCATTGAATTTCCTCATTTCATTTGTAGATATTTTGAAATTGAACTTTGAATTTGATAAAAAAATAAGAACCCGGTTTCGTATTTTACATTTTGATGATAAGGCCATCAGCTGTCATCTGGATACTGCTTTAGTCAATGAATCCACTCCATACCATTATTTTGGTTGGCTCAGCGTTTTGCAGGATGTGACGTTTCAGGGTCACAGAGTTGTTTGAATAGGTTTTTCGATAGTTCTATTTGTTAATATTTTTTTCTCACGAGTGTCAGAAGGATATTCACAAAAATGTTAATGTACTCAAATTTTTATAATGTTATGCAGCATTTAAAAATTATATTATCTAAAATTTATGCAAGCACCCCATTGAGCGGATTGAAATTCAAACATGATGAATTGTACTCCATACTCTGAATTGATAAATTTGTACTCAAAATAGAAAAAAAAAATCAACTCTGGTACGACTTTTATAGATTCCGTACATTTACGATCATTCTATCCTATAACAGTCGCATCGGAAATTTTAAACAGTGAAGAAATTGAAATTAAATAATTTTGGATTAAGGTATTTAATTAGAAGCTTTAATAAATGTTTCAAATTGGAAATTTTTATTTAAAAAAAAAATAAAAAAAGATTTCTAAGGTTTAAAATTATTCAACCTTGTATGATTTGGGCTTGACAACTGATATTTTTTTTATTTGAAACGTTACAAATTAAAAACTTTTAGGTTGCATCGTACTGAAATTATTTGTTCGTGAGGGCCTCGAAAACTGAAATTGTTCAGTTTCCAATTTTCATGGGTTTTAATTGGAATTGTACGCGTTCGAATATTTTTTATCTGAAGATTGCGAGGAAGATTGTCTAATTTTAAGGCTAGATTTTAAATTGAAATTCATTTTTCAACGCTGCTAGTATTAAATAGTACAATTTTGAATGTTATTTCTCTAATACTGTTCAATCTTAGTGATCTTCAAATAGAATGTAACCTTTCCAAATTGCAAGATATAATTTATGAACAAGAGAAACTCAGATTGGTAGGAATTTTTCACTCCCATTTTTTTTGTGCGACGATAAAAGAGGTTTTGAAAAGTTTAGACTTCAAGTGAAAATCAGCGCCAAAAATATTTCGAAGCTTACCAAAATGAAAGATTATACCCGACTAAGGTCCTGCGAAAGAAAAATAACAAAAGCTTTTTAGAAAATTTGTTATAAGTTTCAAGGTCATTGAAAAGAAGTTTTAAGATGTTTTTGAAAATTCAGGAAGGTATTTGAACATTACAAATATCAAAGATTTTTTGGAATATTGTATAACATTATACATTCGAAATTTAAAGTAACGTACGAAAAGTAACAAAGAAAGGAAACTTCTTTACTCGTTTCTCTGCCTTTTCATTTTTCCTGAAAGTGCTTGAATAGAGTAAATGCCTTTCTGGGTGTATTTTCTTATTTAGGCTGGAGAGATTATTTATAACTCTCACGACCAGTGACCTCGGTCTGAAACACGTTGCAATATTCCGCAGGACAATTTTAAGTATATATATAGTTGAAGAAGTTGATTGTTGAAGACGACACACAAGGGTAGCAGCTGCAGAATAGATCTGGCATCTTTAGAAAAACGCCCTTTCAATACCTGCAACTACAGCCTCAGTGGCTCAGACTCAGAGGCTCAAAGCACTTCATTGTCAATGAGTTTCAACTTTTTTACAAGGAATATTTTACTTGGGAAGGTTTATGTTTGAAACATTTTACGCTTGAAACTAAAAAAATTAAATTTTATTAAAAATACATATTTATTATTGATAAGCATCTACAAAAGCCTACCCGAAGTTTTCAGTTTCGTACTACAATTTAAAGTTTTTTAAATTGGTTAAATATTTCGAGATTGTCTATTAACTTAAATTCAGTAAGAAGTGTGATGTAAAGGTATGTTTTGAAAATCGCGCAAATGTTTTTGTTGAAAACCTGATTGGCTTTAGATTACTTCAAGTTGTTTTGTGGCTCAGAACGAGGCTCAGAATTAAGATTTTGACAAATAAATTTACAAATAATCCCTTTTAAGCGGACATCCATATACCATGGATTATTTTTTACCACTTTTGGCCTCCCCAGATTTAGGAGAACGCGTGTCCCCGTGAATTTTGCCCCCCCCCCCCCTCCCGCACTTATAATCTTTAACTTGATTGATAAAATTGACATAAAAAGGCCTAATGATTTTTGTAACAAATTGTAGAAGAGGGATCCAAACGTAAATATTAAAAAATGGTTGAGTTCATAATTGTTTATTTAAATGTAGTGATTTGCATATTTCTATTTTTTCCCCGCTTTAGGTAAAGTCTTAATTTTCCGAATTTATTCAGAAATAATAGTTAACATTTTTTCTGGTTAAGAATTGTTTAATAAAATAATTTACGAAATAATATATCATGAAAACGTGGTGAATAGATTTGTGAAGAACCTTTCAAAGAATAGAATGAACTTTTATAAATTAAAATTGAATTAAAATTACGAGTTTTGCCTTAAGTGGAAGAAAAAAGACAATAGCTACATTAGGGTGTTCAAAAAATTGTGATTTTAAATTTTGCAAACGCTGCCACCTAAATTTCTTCCTTTTGGTGAAAAAATACTGCCATAAATTTTCTTTGATTTATTTAAAATAATAAAATTTACAAGCTTGAAAAATTTTGGATTGTCTTATCATTATTTGTCATAAATTGACATTTAAAAAAAATAATTAGAATTCAAAGAAGACTCGTAATTTTTGAACAATTTCAGGTTACGTTGTTGTTTTACATCGAAAATTGGTGTTTTCAAATAAAAATAATTGAATTTTAACAAGATTAAGAATCTTAACAGTTTTGGATTATATTATTGTTTTCCGTCAAAATGGGTATTTTTCGTTAAAAAACTGAAGTTAAACAGCGTTAGGCGGAGTGAGGATGGGTGACCGTTTGGGAATAACCGCGTGCGGTTGTCATCTTTTATGTCGTTATTTTTTTTTTCAAATTTCGACTTAATTTTCTCTTTATTATTTATTTTTATATCTAAATGTATTGTATATTATTAAACTTTTTACTTATATATTATATACGTGGTATATGAATGATAATATTCTAATGTGACAGTCTTTTCTTCGTGATAAAAATCTCATAATAATAAATGTATATGAAAAGAATGGTTGTTTAAAATATAAATACTATTTTCATACTATAAAATGTTTGGTGTTAATAGTTACGGAAGATGATTTACTTTGGTTTCTCGATCGAGAATTTGTCTGCACTTGTTCGACCAAAATATTCTCAGAGCGTGTATAAAGAAAATCGATACTGGCGTTGGCAAACTTATTTCACATTAGTTTACTGTTCACTCGATTACTTCGGTCGTTTTCGTTGGTTTCATTCTGTTCGTAGCTTTGCCACATTTCTATCTTTCGAATCTTCTTGAATAATTCGAGGTATGAAACTTTGATAAAGTGATGAGAAATATATTGGAAATAAAAATCACGAATTTTTTCCAATTTTACCCATTGCCTCTTGTATAAGAAATAATGCTCTAAACTTGTCGCTCTTCTCAAATGTACCCGAAATTCCTTACTTTTTTTACATTTTTCAGTCTGCAAAGCACACGGTTTCTTTACACTTACGTCTTCTAGCTCATTTACGTTGAACACTTTCAGCTTTCAAATGACAATTTACTTATTACTCTAGCATTTTTTTGGCTGAGTTGTTAAGCTTCAAAGGTAGATGCCTATAATTTTGGCGTCGATAGTAGGCACACAGTAAAAACTAGGCATTCATTTTTATCTGGGATCCTTTTTTGGGCGTTCTAATATGATCTCACAAATACACTTATTTTAGTACCAGTTTCTGTCTTGTTTAGTTTGCTAACTTCAGATTGATAAATGATCCGAGATAGCAAACTAAATTGATTCAGAGAGTACAATTGTTTCAATTATTCCAAACTTCACTCTTACAAAAACAAAAAATGGATGAAATTAAAAATTCGTAAATATTAGTGTTGAACCGTCACACTCAGACGTCGCGAACTTCAGCCCTATGGGTTACGTTGGTTTCTAAACTTGGCAGATTAGAATTTGTTTTATCAGATTTAGTTATTGACAGATGATCCTCATTTCGAGCCTATTTCAATCCACAAATCGACCTTATTTTATTAGATTGGCGGATCACACTGAAGTGCGATTGTTTTGTTGCGTGAACTGTTTTAATACCGAATTAAGTTCTAAATCGAATCCTAGTTTTTACAGTGCCCGTCTTTAACGCGGGAAGGTCTGAATTCCACGTGAAGACGTGTGTAACCCTACGAGTGATGTAAGATATTTTATGCGAAACCACCATGTTATGAGACTGGAGTCCCCAGAAAAGGGAACGTTTAGATAGCGCTTTACCGAAATGTTGCGAGAATGTCCTATTAAGTGAATGTTTTTTGATACTGATGATGATCACTGACCGAACATTCTTCTGGTTTATTCTGTCCTGCCAAATTTTTCGAAGGCCAGCTCATATTTATCCTTAGATTTTTGGGGTACTAAATCTTGCTTTGCTATTTTCACTTCTTTATTTATGTTGAGGGTTGGCATTTTTGGTTGTTTTTTCCATGATTTTGAGATTTAGAGTATCTGAACTAGTCCAATTTTGAAAATGTAATTTAATTAATTTTCAATCTGAAGTTATGCAACTGTGAGCGTTTTAATTAAAAACTTTTTTTGTTTAACTGTTAGGAGTTTCAGTTTTCAATAAGCTACTGCATAAGTTTTAACATTTAAATATAAAATTGTCTACGCTGTGTACATTTAATTTAAAATGAATTATTTTGAATCTTACATTCGAAACTTACAAGTGTTAATCATCATTTACACATGCAACAAATGTGCCTAAAATTGAATAATTATATCATAATCTAATGTTGAACTTTGTGGCACAATCATGAAATAGGAAATTAAGAAACGATTGATATCAGTTTGGAAATAAATTCGTAATATTTAAATAAGGATTGACAAGGTAGTTTATGTATCGGTTGTGTGAAAATCAGTCTCTCCCTAACAGCTTGCTGCACGAGTAAGTTACTCCCCTCTATATGATGTCATCATGTGGGGTCATTCATACGAGAAGGGTTCGACTTTTAAGTGCACGCTTTAAAGGGCGAAAATGTGTTTGGACTTAATTTAAGGTGCAACTAATTCTTTGCAGGCCACAGAGTGCCAGATTAATTTAAAAGGCGACACAATTGCTCCTGAACCTGCACCCCCCCCCCCCCCCCCTACCTCGAATTTCTATCTTATGATTAACTCTCAACCAGAAGAAATTAAAGTCTTATTTTTGGTTATATAACTTCTTGAGTGTGGCAAGAATGATGTTATAGACTCAGAAACGTATTTTTTCATTTGCGAGATAAATTAACAATAAGACAGGGAAAGAGATTTTTGATCAGGTAATTCCATTTCAAAGTGTAACGAACTCAGAATTTATTTCTGAAAATAAAATGAAGGTTGAACTGTTCAATCATTTTTTCAGGCCATTCATTCAAAGATAACTAATATTTTTACATTAGGATGCCAACTTATGGTGACCAGATTTCGTGGCGGGAAATTCGAGTCATATTGCAGTTTATGCAACAATTTTTGGACTCTTTTTAATTGTTAAAGTAGTAAAATATAAAAAGTAAGGACAACCTCTCTAGTTGTTAATTTTTATACTTTGTAAGAAGCTCTCAAGCATTTCTTAGAGAACAATTTACGCAAGCGTGAAAATTAAGTCGACTCTTTGTGAAATTCTCAAGTGGGAACGAAATGAGACTACAAGTCACATTGTTTCCTACCTAATTCCGCAATATCTGCATCGTCGAACCACAGACTTGGCAGTGTAATTAGTATACGAAAGATTTTGCCTGTAGATCTTAAATAAATAAATACCCCGCATTGTCCGGAAGCTTAAATAGGCTGCAGAACAAGGTCCGTATCAATGATGTTGACGTCAACTTTGACCTTATCTCAGCAGAGTCTCTTTATGTGAACTATTTTTATACGCAAGATTAATTATCGGGAGTTCGGAATAATAACGATGCGTACATGTGGCGTACTAGCAAGAGTTCTACAAGACTTTGCTGTTAGGTAACTGGAAATTTTCAATATTTTTAGTGAAATAGATATTTATCTGTATTTGCGAGCTTGACAATTTGAAATGTTGAAAGTTTTTATTTTTGTGAAATACAGATTCGAGTTTTTTATTATTTCTTTTATTGGAAACATTTCATTGTTACTTTATCTTTAAATGCTTTGGAATAAGAGACATATATGTAGATTTTCGTGTATCTTTCTGCAAATCAAAATTCCTATTTTTTGAATTTTGTTTACTTTAATTTCTCACCTTTTCTTCTCACTTTTTTCACATCTGTTGCTACATTAATAATTAAATAATTCATGAGTGAAGCATTTATGAAAGCTCAGCATTTTTTTGTTTTAAATTTAAAATATTCAAAATATCAGTTGCACAGTTAAAAAATGAAAGTTTTTAAAATTATAGTTCTTGAACGATCATAAATTATTCAGATCGTCAAGAGTCGAATAAAAGATGAAAACCGAGTGAAATTTTGAAAATGGAATAATTTTAAATTATGTCAGTTTTTGGAGTAGAAGAGTTTTTATTTGAATTATTAACATTTTGTTTAAAATTGTATTTTCGAAATTGAATTACATATTTTAAATTTAAACCTTTAAGTATGAAATTGGCAATAATTGAATATTCTGCAATTTCTTTACTTTGAACTTGAAATCGTTGAATTTAAAACGATACCAGTTTAACAATCTTCATTTTGAAATAAGTTAATTGTTTTCAATTTTGTTGCACCCCAAAGCCAATAACTTACATCAACATTTTTAAACAAATTTATTATCAGGGGCCAATACAACCCCCCCCCCCCCAACTACGGATTATTTCAATAAAAAATTTTTGAATTTATGTCTTCAATTTTCAAAGTTAAAAATCTGTAATTGTCGCACTTTGAATATTTCTATTTGAATTACAGTTTTGAATACTTAAGTTCTAAAGATCGCCCATTCAATATGAGTCCATATCTGCTGACCGCGCCGCCGTTTATGCATGCATGGCGTCTCATGAGACAATGCGCTGTGTATAAGCATAAGGAATAGTCTCGTACACGGTGCTATCAGCAAATAGACTCATATTGAATGGAGGCGTCGCAATCATTTTCAGATTTGCAAGGTTTTTCTAAATTAATTTGTATAAGCAAAGACCATGGTCTTTGTAAATCCCCAAACAATGTTTCTCACTTAAGTTAGATTTCTCTGAAAATATGTATTGATAGAAACCATTTTTAGAGATTTTTTTGAAATTGTTTTGACGATTTCATTTGAACAATTAATAATCGCATTGAATGTTGATGTGATATAGTAAATTGATCATTTTGTCTTGAACAATTGTCGTGAGCCGTAATAATTCGTTTAATTATAAGTGCCGTGTGTCGAAGATGTAAGTGCTTCTTATAAAAGATAGAAAGACCAACCCATCCTGTCAGCGCTCTTAATGATATCAAATTGTTTCTGATCACTTAATATGTATCTCTACACTGTACGATTTATTGTCATTATAATTTCTTTGTGGTGGTGTACACTGTACATATCAAGTGATCACAAGAATCGTGTTGGAATAAGATTTGGCTATGATTCGGTGTGTATTTAGTTCTTTGATAGTGAAGAGAAACCTCACGAAATATTTTTTAGACAATTAAAGAAAATGACGGTGATGTAAGAGACTTTGAAATTTTAATTAAATCATTTATGCCTAACACTTTAGTAATGAACATTTTGCAGAATTTTTAAAGGTTTCATTTTATAAATAGGGATGTGAATGTTGGGAAAGTAGTTTTTTTTAATGTTCGATGTGATAACTATTACATAATCACTCTATCTATTACCCGCATGGAATTCGAACATTTTTGTAAGTATTTGGTCGAAAAATCGTATTCATGAAATCCTAAATCTCTCTGAAGGCTTTTGTTTCCGTTGTATAGAACAAATCTTTTAATTTTTTAAAAATTCCAAAAAACCTTTTATTAAAAAAATAATTTAATGAAAATTATAGACAAGAATCGTCGAATTTCAATCTTCTCAAAAAACGCGACATTAATTTAAAAAACGACGATGTGCGTTATGCATACAGTTTTGCAAATCTAATATGATGTTAGTTAATTATTACTCAGTACGATTTGCAAAATGTTTGTAATGTTTGGCTAGTTTACAAAAGTAACTAATTTGTTTAATTGCCATTTTCATATTATTGCCGGCCGAGCACGTTTTGCAAATTTGATAATTTTCCAATCTCGACATTTCTAACATTTGCTACCCAAAAACACAACCTTCGCAATTTTCGTTGGAATTTTAGGAGTCGAATTGCAAAAAATTTAACAATAATTTAAAAAAAGATAATTTGCGTTATTTATTTAGTTTTGCAAATCATATAATAGTCTCCTCTCAATGAAAAAAGCAGAAACAACATTTTGCAAAACCTTCGGTATTTTCGCTGGGGAGTGATTAACAAAATAATAATTTGTTTATAATTAATAATGTTGCCGTATCACGAACGTTTCGCAAATTTAATACAAGATAGAGACTGAATTTATAATTACTCACTCAAGTTTGCAAAATGTTTTGAATTTTCGTGGAGCAATGGGGGGCAAATGTTACAAATTATTTTTTTTAAACAAATTGCTGATCCGATCACGTTTTGCAAAATGTTATTTTATGTTCAACATATAAAAAAAAAAAACTATAGAATTTTTTTGAAGACCTTCGGAATTTTTGTTAATTGATTAGCTATTTCCACTGGTCTAATATTCATATCCGAAAAAAGAAGAGGCTTCACAAAAATTATTCCCGTGAAATTTTTATTTAGTATAATATACCAATACCAATAGCCAACGGCCATACCACGCTGAAAAAAACAGTTCCCGTTAGATCACTGAATTTAAGCAGTGTTGGGCGCGGTTAGTACTTGGATGGGTGACCATTAGGGAATACTACTAACTGCGTGCTGTTGGCGTGTCGTGGGTGCGGTGAGCCCACACTTGTAGTTATTTACTACAAGAAACTACCCACCTAGAAACACTACCCGAATCGGGTAGTGTCACGCCTACCCCGAAAGGGAAATGGCTTAATGGTATACATACATACCTTATAACTTCATACGAAAGCGAGATCGCTGAAATTGAAAATGATAAATTGACAACTCTTTTAACTTTGGCGAAATTTAGTGAATTCAGAAATAAATCGACAGATAAAAATCGCTGACATAGTCGCGCAGAATTTGGCTAGAATTACAAAAAAATATAATGACTCATATACAATGTTGTAATTGGGAAATAATATTTTCTTTGACTTCGAATTTTGAATGAAGTGCAAACAACCGTGCATTTAACAGATGAGTGGTGGAGTTATGCAATTCTGAATTGTCTTCGCTCAATTCACCACTGTGATAACAAAGAGAACCAAAAACAAAGTTCGATTCTTTCGTTTGTTATGTACGAAATTATATAATAATTATAATATTATCATTATAAAACTATATTATTTTGTTACCTGAACTTATTGTTATAGTGATCACTCTGTGTCTGTCTTCTATACATATAATTTACCATCACAAAAATAAATAGTATTTTTTGTTTGGAACCCTGTCTCCTTATTTTCACGCCCATTAAAATATTATCAATTAAAGGATCGTACTTAAATAACGTAACGGATAATCGACCCTCTCCAAAAAAAAACCCTCCCCCTGTAACAAACCGTAACAAAATATTTTACCCCCCTCCCCACACCTCTTGTTGTACGTAATTATGGTTTCCAGAAATAATAAGAGATGGGACTTGAGAGTAGTGGAGATTTGTTGTATTTAAGATAATACATGCTTTGCAGGGTGAAAACTTCATTTTCAAAATTCTATGATTTTTCCTCGATCAATTTTTTTTTTTACAAATTAAAATTTTCAAATTCATTTATTTTCACAAAAAAAAAGAAGTGACTTTTCTACGATAAAAGATGACTTGTTAAGAAAATACTTAAATTTTCTACAAAATAATTGAATTCTCTACAAAATAATTAAATTTTCAACGAAATAGTTGAATTTTCAATCTTAAAAGACAAATTCGCAACAAAAAAGTGTAATACTTGATATTTCAATCAAGAAAGATGAAATTTCATGAAACAAAAATGAATTTCAAAACAAAAAATACAAATTTTCAAAAAAATAAAGACTTTTCAGTAATGAAAGAAAAAAAGTTCACCTTATTTTTGAACCTTAAAGTCAAAAGACAAATTTTTTGGACAAATATTGAATTTTCAACCAGAAAAATAGGAATTTTAATCAAAAAAATTAATTTTCAACAAAATACTTAAATGTTCAATTAAAAAAGATCCGTTTTTAACTAAATAGTCATACTTTAACCGAAGAGATGAATTTTCAACTAAAAATATGAATCTTCAGCAAAAAAATGATTTCTTAACAAAGTGGTTCAAACAAAATTTTCAAACAAAATAGTTTGAATAAAAAGTAAACTTTCTACGAAGATACTTGAATGTTCTACCCAAAAAGACGAATTTTCAATAATAACAGTTGAATTTTCATGCAAAAAGGATGACTTTTAAAAAAAATGATTAAACTTTCAATCAAACAGTTCCATTTTCGTCCACGAAATAGTTGAATTTTCAACAAAAAAGTAGATTTTTGGACTGGAAAGAATGACTTTTTACGAAATGTATTGAATTTTCAACCAAATAGTTGCATTCTTATCCAAGAAATATGAATTTTCTACTCAGACAGATGAATTTTTAATAAAAATGATAGATTTTCAAAAAAGAAATATAGAATTTTCATACGAAAAAGATTGCAGGTGATTTTTCAACAAAACAGTTGAAATTTTGACAAAAAATGATGACTTTTCAACAAAATTATTGAATTTTCAACCAATCAGTTGCATTCTTATCCAAGAAAGATACAATTTCTACCAAAGAAGATGTATTTTTAAAGCAAAAAGACAAATTTTCAAAAAAAAGTTGGATTTATATCCAAAAAACATTTCAATTTATTTTTTCAACACCAAAATATGAATTTTTCTCAAAAGGTCATTTTTCTACGAAACAGTGGAATTTTCCAGCAAAACGATTGACTTCAAGAAAAAAATGATTTCTTAACAAAGTGGTTCAAACAAAATTTTCAAACAAAATAGTTTGAATGAGAAGTAAATTTTCTACGAAGATACTTGAATTTTCAACCCAAAAGGACGAATTTTTAATAATAGGAGTTTAATTTTCATACAAAAAGGATGACTTTTAAAAAAAATTATTTAACTGTCAATCAAAAAGTTGCATTTTCATCCAAGAAATATTAATTTTCTACTAAAACAGATGATTTTTTAAATCAGAAAGACAGATATTAAAAAATATTGTTGAATTTTCATCCAAAAAATATTTAAATTGATTTTTCAACACAAAATGTGAATTTTTCTCAGAAGGTAAGTTTCTACGAAATAGTAGAATTTTCAACAGAAAAGTAGATTTTTAGACTAAAAAGAATGACTTTTTAACAAATTTATTGAATTTTCAAACAAACAGTTAATTCTTATCCAAGAAATACGAATTCTCTACTCAGGCAGATGAATTTTTAATGAAAATGATAAATTTTCAAGAAAAATTGTCGAATTTTCTTCCAAAAAAGATTTCAGGTGATTTTTCAACAGAACAGTTTAAATTTGAACCAAAAATGATGTATTTTCGACAAAATTATTGAATTTTCAAGCAGACAGTTGCATTCTTATCCAAGAAATATGAATTCTCTACACAGACATATGAATTTTTAATGAAAATGATAAATTTTCAAGAAAAATAGTCGAGTTTTCTTCCAAAAAATATTTCAGGTGATTTTTTCAACACCAAAACATGAATTTTCCTCAAAAGGTAATTTTTCTACGAAACAGTGGAATTCTCAAGCAAAAAGATTGACTTTTTAACAAAACTGTTGAATTTTTTCACAAATAATAACATTTACAAACTAAAAAGATAATTTTCAGAAGGAAGCATCAGCAAAAAAGAAATAAAAATACAAAGCAAATAAATTACTAACAAGAATTTTATGTCAGGGTTACCGCAAAACTTAATTTTAAAAATTCTCTAATTTTTCCCTGTCCAATTTTTCATTTTCCCTGACCATTAATATTCAAAGACCAAAATATTACGTTTGTAACATTTTGAACCTAGAATCTTTCATAAGTGGAATAAGACAATTTCAAATAAAGATTGAAAATTTTCAATTTATTCTGCTTGACAGTAATTTAAAGTTATATAAATTTCCTGACTTTTACATGATTTTTTTCTAAATCCTTGACTTTTTAAACAATTGTTGTTGGCTATGTTCCTTTTTCCCCTCAACAGTTTTCTTTGGCGCGCAAAGGTAAATTCATATTAAATTTATGTACAATTCCTTTGAGTTTCTAGTTTCATTTGCGAATTTCCGAAACTGACGTACATGAATGAAGGGGGGGGCCCCCCCCCCCCCCCGTACCAAATCGAAACAAAATCTCTTGAACCCTTCCTCCCCCTTGAGCTGTTACATAATTTAAGTACGGTCCCCAAGTAATATAATAAACTTAACGGAGGATTTTAAAAAAATTGATTTTTTCCATTTCATTGACTAAAGTAAACTTACTAAATTGGTTTACTGCAGCTCACTCTATATTGGATGTGATTTGGGACTTTGGGAGAGAGAGAGTGAGATATGGGGAAGGGAGAGAGAGTACGAGCGAGGTAATTTTCTGTGAATTAATCTAGATTGCGAAACTCAGATATTTATCAGTTCACCACCACGAGGGTGAAATCTGGTTTTCAGCTTCACCCATCTCGATAAGAGCTGAGATGACCGTCATTTCCGAACGTAAATCTTTTTTTCAATTTAGTTTCTTCTTTCGTGAACCGATCTTTACTTTGAAGATTTAACTTTTTGTTGATAAGGAAAACAAAGGCACAATTCAACTGGAGAAAGGAATATATAAATAAAATTAGTCATAAATGTATAAGGTCAATGGCCCTTTTCAAAACTTTAAATAGGTACTGTTGTTTATTATATTAAACTCTATAAGTATTATGCTAGGTTATACATTAATTTGAGAAAATATATCTTATTTAAATATTTTAAGCTTTCCACAACAATGAAGAATGTAATTTTCTCTATTTGTTGTAAGTTCAAATAATCTCACATGTTGAACTCTCACAATTGTTAACTACAAGCTTTCAAATGGAATAATTTCGAATTAAAAGTGATTGAAGTGAAAGAATTTTGAATGGAAAGCATTCAGAATATAATAATTTAAACTTTAAGCTTTAAGATGGTTTGGTTCGAAACTGAAATAAATAAAAAGTCTCCAATTTCAACATTTAAACCTTAATGCTTAGTAGCTAAATAACTTCAAATTGAGATTTTCAGATTACAATTTCTAAGAATTGGTCAAGTCGAAATTGAAAGCATTTGTACGTCTATACTTCAACAATTTTCAAAAAGAAGCGGTCAATATAAAATAATTGAATTGAAAATAAAATCTTTTCAAAAGCAATTTTGCATTGAAAGCATTCACGTTGGAATAATTTTAAACTTAAACTTTAAAAAAATTGTTAGTTACAAGTTTTAATCGTTAACAGTTTTATTTTAAAATTTAAATTCAGCTTATAAATGCTTTAATAATGAAATAATTGAAGACGTTCGAAGAGGCATAATATGAAACGAAACTTTCAAATTTGGGTCATTTCCCATTATTAGCTTTTAAAATTAGTAGAGTTTAAACATTCGGACAGACGGTACGTTTATGTATGTTTATAACACGACCAAGTCTAAACGTACGGACCAGCCAAGGAGAAGGAGGGGGTTGGAAAAGGGAAGTGGGCGTGGCATATCGGGCGTATAGACACTACCTTCAAAATTAAACAATGTTTCCATTATTTAAAACATTCAAAAATAAATAATTTAACATTTACGCAAGTGACAGAAAAAAAAATAAAAGTATGAAAATTTTAGAAATTTTAAGATGTAATGTTGAAAATTTGATAAATATGAAATGAAACGATTGAAGTCGAACACATTAACTTGAATTCTTTACAGATGTACAATGAAGCGATCAAAATTGAATAATTTATGATTTGAATTAAATAAAAATTAATAAAAGCTTTGACATGTAAGAATTTTAAATTAAATCCTTCAAGGTTCCTTAACTTTATTGAAAATTGAAATCCTCAATATTTTCTCAATTTGCATTGCTTTCTGAAATAATATCGAATTTTGATGGGCCTACTTTAAAAATTGTTCAATTTAGAAGGCTTGCATTTTAATAACAAATTTATTATAGTTTTGGAAAATCTTCAGTCTTATAGTCCGTCAATATTAAACAATTATAATTACAGTTTTAGGCTGTAATTTCTCAAACTTTTAGCTTCACTAAGCTTTAAATTGTTCAATTTGATGACTTCGATTTCGAATTTATTTAATTCTTCAAGGTTGCTCCGTTGAAATAGTACAACTTGAATTTTAAAGACCTTTAAATTAAACTTAAATTCAACTCATAAGGTTCCGAATTTTCATTTTGCAGTACTAAAGGTTTGCATGATAAATTTTGCAGTTTTGATTATTAAGGTTTAACGCTTGGTTTGAAAAAATTCGCAGGACCCTGCATTTTTTCGTAGATTTCAGTGGTCAGGATAAATTATAAGATTTTCTATTTTTACGATACAAAATAAGAACAGTAATTTTGTAAAGATATGCTTAGTATATTGTTTTATCTATACTATAATTACATATATAAAGAATACAATGAATAATACTATTTTTGAAAATAATTGTTATATATCGTATAAGTAAATATAGATAGTGTCCAATTAACGTAGATATTTTAAATTTAAATAGTTTTTATTAAGAATTTTCTTTCATAGCATTTTTTTTAAGTAGACCTTTGATAATAACTGGTCAATTGTAATTGGCTACAGTGACCGTCACAATGCAATATTCAACCGGAGATTGACTCGCACTACAATCAATACAACACTCTTAATGAGAAGTTTAAATTTCCATTTTCCAAGATTTTTACCTCGATTTTACATTCCGATCCCGAGAGAAGGTAATTGGGAGGAGCGCCCATTCTTTAATTATTTGTTCATCAGAGGTGTCATACGTGAAAATCGGGAAAAAATACGAAGTTAACAACGATAAGTATATATTTGAAATGGATCGTTCGTTGTAATTTCGTAGGATTTTATTTAATCTTGTTGATTAAAAAGGATTGATTAGTCAATTTCAAAATTGGTTTCCCCAAATTCTTGAATTTTATATTGTTATATTATTTTATCATAATTATAGATTTTCAGAATAAGATAAACGAACGCATGGAGAAGGCAATTTGTGAGCCGTTTAGAAACAATAAAGATATAGAGGACGCGTGGACTTTATACGAGATACCATTGACAAAACTGCGATTGAAGTGTGTGGTACGGCAGTGGTAGGAAGAAAGTGGCGATGCGTGGTGGAATGATGAAATTGAGGCAGCCCGACAAGAAAAGAAAGAAGCGTACAAAAGAAAGTTGCACATATAGGTCTTAGCGATGAGGAGAGAAATAGGCTTAAAAAATGATTACAGACACAAAAATAGGAAAGTTAAACGACTAGTCAAGGAAAGTATAAAATCAGAACAGAAGAAGAAAATAAAATAAAAAACAACTATGAAGGAACCGTGAAACTACTATATAATCAGATGAAGGAAAGTACAAGTAGAGAGATTGTCAGCATGAGAAACAGCAAAGGTGAAATGCTATATGATATAGACGGGATAGTAGACGCTTTAAAAGAATCTTTTAAACATTTATTAGGAGACGAAGATATAGGACAACAGAATTGCGACATAGAACGTAATGCATTAGAAAACCAAGTTAAAAAATGCTGTGTCACTGAGGTTAGAGATGTAATTAAGAACTTAAAAAACGGTCTGGCTGCTGGTGTAGACAGTATTAGCGCTGAAATGCTTAAATACGGTGACGAGTACATACCTCACAGGTTGTGCGAATTAATAAATTTATGTATCGAAACGGGAGAAGTCCCAGACGATTGGAGAAAAGCGATTATCGTACCAATATATAAAAGAAAGGGAGATAAAAGCAACTGCAGTAACTGCAGTGGTATCGCTTAATAAGGTGCCGATTGATGAAAGCCTTCAACTCTAGCAGTAGCAAAATGCGACGCAAAATGTACATTTAAAAATTCTTATTTTCATAGTTTTAATATTTTCGTGTACGTCAATTTTTTATGCTTTTAGAGGTTTTAAATTTCTCTCAGTTTTTTCAGCTTTTTGATTAACGTTCTCTAGGCAGTAAAAAACAGCCTCAAACATCTGAAGAAATTCTTTATTTCTTTCTGTAGATTGTAACATTGTTATTTGAAAACAGAGGTCCATCAAACGTTACTTAACGGCTAAATAACGTTAACCAAAAAGCTAAAAAAATATATAAGCTATAACAATAAGAATATTTTAAAGCACATTTTTGAAGGCTTTGATCAATCGGCACCAAATTAATTATACTTTTTGTGGATGCTAATGCATTATTTTTTTTCTTTTATTATTAATGTAGGTGATTCTGATACCAATCTGATTTCAACTGTTAAAATCTTATTAATTAAGAAATTTCAGAAATATTCCAAAAATTCTATGAATCAACAAATTTATTTTCATTAAATTGATTCATATTTCATAGGAAGTAAAATTAATATAGAATTTTTATGGTTATATGAATTTAATCATACCTTTAGTTATCCAATAAATAATTCCCTGATGAGGAGGTTTAAATTGACCTCGAAACATGTTGGTTTTTCCCCCGTAGTATAAAAAGGACGGAAGAAGGAAAAAGTGAGAGGTGGTATTGGTTGACTTTTTCCTCTTTTTCCCTCTTTTTTCATTATGTTATTTTTGTCTCTAAAGAGCCGAAAAGTTGGATGGTCATTGAATTTTATTTTTAATTATGAAAAATTTTTTTCTACATTATTGTAATAAAAAAGTTTTGTCAGAGTAAAATGAACTTCGAGCCTATTTGAATCTTAAATTATTATTAATGTTTATTGTTATAAAATTATTTATTTATATATTATATTTTATATATTTATTTTTATATATTCATATATATATATTTTTTATACATTTATATATTATATTTATTATTATTATTTAAAACTTTTCTATATAGTTCCAATTTTGATTTCCATAATTTCCTTTATTCGACCCACCCTGACACATACATCAGGAGTTTAATGATTTTTAACAGTTTGAGCCAAATGCTATTTCTCTATTATTCTAATGAAAAATTTCTCAATTTCTTATTAAATTTTAACTAGAGAAAATTGGTTATTTGTGATAATCATATAGGTAGTACCAAATCGAAGTGTCTCGTCCCAAAATTCGGGATGAGAAGTCAAATATTTTTCATACGCTATATACGAAATGATAGTCTTTAATAATATATTGTAGAATAAAGAAATATTATTTAGTGTCGACAGGGGCAAATGTGATACGAAATTAGAAGGTTATACACTTTGATTAGTGATATTTCAAATCATGGAGAATAGACATAAGGAGACTAAAGTAGTGTAACCGAAAATGAGCAAATTTTTGTTGTATGATAATGGTTAGAATACTTCCCGGTCCCGTGCCAGGCGCTAGTGTCGCACGCGTATTGAGCGGCGGCTGTTTTTGTTTTGTTGACATTGACAGATTCTGAATTATTCACGATTGTAATATGTGATTTACAGAGGTAAATTGTCATTGACGTAAAACAAGAGTTGAATAATTTAAATAATTTCATTCACCACGAAACATCTTTTTTTGAAGTGTGTGTGTAACTGTAGAGATCCTGCAATGGACGAGATAGGTACTTTTGAATTATTGCGCTAACGAATTAATATAACCTTTGCGTTATAAACATTCAAATAGAGAATAATTAAGATTTTTATTTCAACGTGAAAGTCAGGATTATTGTATTTGATAAATATTGAATTTTTCATCAGTTTAAAATGCACCAAAGGTTTCCTTTTGAATACATGACTCAACAAATTGTTTAAATGATTTAGGAATTTTGTATTTATGCTTGAGCCTTGAGGTTATATTTACACGGACCATGACGGCGTCCATCTTTACGCGTACCACACTAGCGCCGCGCTCGAGAAGATCTAGCATTTCGATGCGTTATTGTACATCCGACAGAAAAATGCTCGTTTTTGGTGAAGTCAATGTACAGGACTTTGGTCTCCTTATGTCTATTCTCCATGTTTCAAATATTTGAGAAGATTCTTGTTTAAAATTTTGCCAAAATTATCTTTGGACTTTATACTTTTCATCGTAATGTACTTCCGTAACTATAAATTAAACATTCACTGATTCTTATAATGTATGTCTGCATTCAATTTTGTTTGTCATTTATAAGAATATTAATGAAATTAAAAAAAAATTCAATTGGGAATCGCGATTGAGTGATATTGAAAAACTTACCTATTTTAAATTTTTTGATTTCTAAATCAATTAAAAAAATATTTTCCTGTGTAAATGTATGCATTAAAATGTTATTTTCCAATTATTATTATCTACTTACATTTTTATTCCAAAATACCAAAAATGAGGTTCATTAACCGCTCCAGCTAACCTTGAACTGTTGACAGATTTTCATATTTCACAATGAAAAGGAAAAACAAACAGCAGATACCACACTTACCTCTTCGTCTTGTTTTTAATTAGCTTATCGTAATTTGTTATGTAAAAATAAGCCGTGGCTACGGGAATCGAAATTTCGGTACGAATAATAGCCGCAGTTTTTCGGTACGAATAATGGGAGCAGGAAAGGGGGCTATTTGTACCGAAATTTCGATACAAATAGCCAGATTTTTCCGGTACGTGTAGACACTTCCTTAAATATAATAAAAATGTAAAAAAAAATCTGCCCGCGTCGCGGGAACATTCTCATCGCGCGCTTTGCGCGCGGCTCGCTTCGCTCGCAAGTTTGAGAGCGCCTAGGGCGCGCACCTGTTGGATCTCGCGCTTCGCGCTCGATAATGTGTTCACCTCGCGCTAAGCGCTCGGACACATTTGCCTGACGCTTTAAACTTGGTTCTTCTAGGTTTTCGCACATCGTGTGCTCGCTATTGCGCGCTTTGCGGGCTAATACTCTCATAGTAAACTTCATCGTTATGACTTGCTTTTGGTTTAATTACGTCAGTTTTACATAAAAAGAAGAAATAATTTACTTAAGGTTCTATCGACCTTAAGGAACACATTCTCATCAAGACACTCGCGCTTCTCGCTCGATATTTTCTTTCAAAATCATGTAAACCTCGCGCTCCACGCTCGTTTCTGTTCATCGTACAATAGAAACGCAAAAGTTTGAGCGCGCTTGCGGCACGAGATTTGTTCGTCGCGCTTCGCAACGACTATATGTTATGTTCTATGTTCTTCAGATAAAAATTACCAAATTTGTATTTGATATCAAATGAAGAAGGAAATTCCATTACTGAAGCGTATATTTTCGTATCTTTCTAATAAATTATACAATTTGAATGATTTTTTCCAACTACCTGCAAAGAGGAGAAAAAAAGTATCTTAGTCGTTTTTTGAACATGTATATGATAAATTTTAAAATGATTATTGAAAAATGGACATTTGACAAAAACCGGGGGGGGGGGGAGTCAAATCTTATACAAATCTAATACCTTCTCTGGACTAGAATGTGAAAATATAAATTTTCAAGTACCGTATGAGCATTAATGATAGTTATTTTATTGTTTTAATTGTTAGAAATAGTATTGAGAACATGAAAACAATGAGATATTTTGAAAAAACACACACGAGATGAAAAAGAAAATAAATAAGCAAAGTTTTGATGAGAATGTGCCCACTTATCGGGCGGGTTTTTTCACTGTTAATGTAATTTTTACAAATAATACAAAAACTACACATCCTATCAAAATGTGACCAATAACAAATTTGTAGATCTTTTTTGAGTGCATAATTTTTGTTGAATCATTATTTGTCGTAACTTGCATAGTTTGACCGTAAAATCAAATTTTTTTAGTTTGAATTATATTTGTGCAATAAAAATGTGAATTTTCAATTTTTCAAGAAAATTCGAACAGTCGTTATGATAACCTTGTAGGGCGTGCAAAAAGAAACACTTTTCTTGTCTTGACTTTTTTTCATATCGTGCGTTGTTTGGCTCAAAATGTTAATTTTCGTTTGTTTTTTTGGATTTTGAAAATGCTATAGCTCTGACGATTTTACTTTTATCGAAAAAAGTAATTAGGATAAATTGTTCGAATTTCCATGTGCTATGAAGAGCCGTAAATAAAAATTCCAAATTTCGAAAAAAAATGGTCACAAAAATTTCAAAAATGCTCAAACTTTTTGAAATTTTGTCCAAAATAGCTGGCTGACGAACTCGTCCTTTCTTTTTACATTCTTGTGAAGTGTACCAAGGGGCAATCCAATCGGATAATTTTTTCAAATGTTATCGTGTTTACAGACTACAACGACAGCGACGACAACGACAAACATACACCGACGTAAAAACTATTTTTTCTGACTCAGGGGGTCTCAAAACGTCGACATTTGATGGAATCCGCGAAAGTCATTTTTCACATAAAACCAATACCTTCTCATTATGATGAGAATGTAATCAAAAATATAACGAATATGCAAGGAAAATATATCTTCCTTCATTCCTAAACAAAATCAACAAAAGGTGCTTTATGTAGATCAAATTCAAATCAAAACACCAGATGACACAATTACGAATCGGATTTTTCTAAAAGCAATTAAGTTTCTTAAAACAAGTTGATTAAAGTAATAGCTAATGTCAGCCACCTTTTTCATACAAATAATAGGAGTTATAACCATTATGTTGTGCTAAAACAAAAGTTAATAACTAATTTGTTATTCATTACAAATTCGCTCTTCATCACACTAACCCCGTTATCACACTTAATCCTATGGACCTTAATTAAAGGGTAACCAATACTATCTTCCATTTTTTGATAATTTGCTCTTGAAGAAATACCGGAAGCTTTTTAGGCATACTTTGAAGCACTTGGATTAAAGCCAAAAGTCCACAGTAGGCCCATTCAGGTCGAGTTCTGCGATACACCACGTTCAATAATAACAACTTGCCGACGTGGCTGCGATTCTAATTTTTTTCCTTCGTCACTTGAAGACTCGTTGATTCACTTGATGCATAGCATAGCACATCTATAGGTAGCTGCAGAAAGAAATCATCTCCCTAGCTCGTGAGCCAATGTTTGATGAAATAGAGGATGCAGTAAAAGAGTGCTTGAGGGAAAAAGAGTCTTGGAAGGATTTCTAAGGGTTCGATATTTTTCGTTCGTCTATGTCTATAACTTACACTTCAATCTATATGGCTAGGTTTCAAAGCCTTTTTTATGGATGTCGCCTGACTCTCAAAGTAAATAGTCTGGAATTTCTCTGAGTAAAAATTAAAATTAAATCTGTAAAGCCATTCGCAGGCTTGGAAGTTGCACACTTTTTTACTTTCTGTATTTACTTTTTTAGGCAAGGCTATTTTTTCAGTAAAGTGATATAAAAAAATGGCCCTACTTACAAATTTCAGGTTAAAAAAAAAAGAAATCAATCAATCAAAGTAGAATAGTCGATAGGCTTCTTAAAAAGTCTCAAAATGAGACTACCCATCTCACGGTTGTGAGACGTGGCCATAAGTGTGATTTACCGCGGTTCTACTTATTCATATTTCCATTGTTTTTATATTCTCGTGTATGCCAATGTTTTGATTATTATGTGTAGAGCTCTTGAACGTCTTCAATTTTTTCAGCTATTTAAATAACGTTCCTCAGGCGATAACTTATTTTTAATGGACCCCTTAAAAAAAATGTGAATTCTATAGGGATCACGAAACAATGCATTAGAAAAAATTTTGATACCTAAGTCTGGGAAATCATAAATGCAAAGAGTTTTTCTAAAATGTATTGTGTTTACGCTTATGCGATTTCCCAGACTTACCTAATTTTTCCTGATTCATTTTTATCAATAAAAAATCTTCAAATATTATCGCCTACAGAACGCTAATTAAAAAGCTTTAACAATTTGGAAAAACGTTCAAGAGCTCTAAAAACACTTGAAAAATTGATATACATGAAAATATAAAAACTATAGAAATAAGAATTTTTGAAGCACATTTTTCGAACGCGCAAATTGTTCATCAAGCCACACCAAATTAATTAAGTACTTTCTCAGGGTTAAAAAAAACTTAAAAAATTACAGTGCACCAGGTGCACTGCAATTTTTTTAATTTGATGTTTTTTGAACCCTGATACAATACTTTTCCACATAGTGGAAATGTGTTAATAAACAATATACATTCATCACATCTTCGAGCGCACAAAATTAAAAAAAGCTGTTTTCGTTTAAGATATTACTTATTATACCTATTAGTGAATCACATCGTAGTGAAGGGGTAGGTTCGATTATGAATGAGAGAGCAAGTCAGCATCTCAGGGATAATAGACTTGTAGCTTCTATAGATTTTCGTTGGTTAGAATGAAAGTAGGAATCAGAAGAATAGAAGATTACTTATCATATCATGCTACGCCCCACTTGATGGTGGTCCGAGCGAAGTAAAAGACGACTTCTGGTACACTTTTATATGATACTATAAGTACTTGCGATCATTGTGAAAGGATCATTCTACTAGGAGATATGAATGGATGGGTCGGCGTCTAACTTCAGGGTACAGATACAGAAAGAGTGCTAGGTAATTTTGGGGATTCAAGAATGAATGATTACAGGAAAAGATTAGTTAGCTTATGCTTAGAATAGGGCTTATTTATTACAAATACTTGTTTTAAGCATAAAATGATCCACATGTACGCCTGGTTTAGAGGAGATAGCCACAGTATAATTGACTTTGTTTTTGCGGATGAAAGACTAAGAGAGCTAGTAAAAGATACAAGGGTCGTGAGGGGTTCTGAATCAAGATTGAGAATCTACAGAAACCGGAAGTGCGAATAGATCTTCAAAATAGGACAAACGAACGTATAGATGAGGCAACTTGAAAGGGGCTACAATAAAGATATAAACGGCGCATCGACTATGATCCGGGATGTCATTGTTGAGAGTGCGACTGAAGTGTGTGGTACTGTGGTCGTAGGAAGAATTTTTGGTGATGCATGGTGGAATGATGAAATCCAAGCAGCCACCCAGGAAAAGAAAGAAGCGCATAAAAGAAAGTTGAACATCACAGGCCTTAGCGACGAGGAGAGAAATATACTCGAAAATGATTACAGACACAAAAAGAGGAAAGTAAAAATACTAGTCAAGGAAAGTAAAGATAAAATCAAAACAGAAAAAAAGAAGAAAAGGCAAAGCGACTTTGAAGGAAGCAAGAAACTGTTTTATAAATGGGCGTTGATCAATATGAAGTGAGGTAAAAGTACAGAGTTAGACAGCATAAGATATATCAAGGGTGAAAGGTATATGATACGTACTGTATACTAGATTATCATTGGTTTTATTCCATGTATGAAATATTATATATTTGATAAATAAAAAAATAACGTCGATTTCGACAATTGTGACACGAAAAATTACTTTATTTGAGTCACGTTCGCTTGAATTATCATACATAAACAAACACTTCCTCCCTTTGGTCAAATTTCATCCGATCAAAAGTTATGTTAGTTTGTGCTCGACCAGACTACTCTTGTTTTGTGAAAAAAAATGAAAAATTTGTTGTTTTTGTGAGTTTTTTTATTTTTGAAAAGGCATAGTAAGGTATAGTTACAAATTGATTGATTCGTTAAACTCAGGCAAATCTGCAAATATAAGAAGTTATAACTTATTTTATTACTTATTGAGAGACGCTTTGTTTTTCAAAATTGTGAAATTTCGGGTTTTTCCATTTTTTGTTTTTGAGATTATTCTCAAAAACAGTTGTGATTTTCAATTTTGTTTGTGATACAAATTCGTGTAAACGCTAAATCGCACAGCACAACCTTTCGATCTTCAATAACGATTTGTTGCCAAAATTCTTGATTTTTGCAAAAAATTGTTGCAGAATGACTTGTACAATTCAGCGCAACTTCTGGTTGGTTCTTGCGCTACGTACTCGGTTTTTCTATTGCTCCCACATTTGTGCACAGACTTTTTAACTCTTAGACTTAGAGAGTGCACCTCGGTAGGGTGCTTGGTCAAAACAAAATTTTTAAAATGTCAAAAAGGTAATTCATATTTGTGTTCTGTGTCACGACACGATGTCATACCAAAAAAAATCAGCTCGATCGGACAATTTTTAATGGTCGCTTAACCATCACTAATGTTCATAACATTGAACATCTTCGGGCAAAGGATGAGGGTTTCCATGCTGCAAGTCCTTCGGCACTACAACAAACAGCTTGTCGAGCTCCTTCGAGAATTTTTACTCATTCCTTAGTTGAGTACTGGTACTCCGGGCTCTGTTCTTCTTAAGCCCCACATACTGTTTGTAAAGTGTGATTAGTTTCCTGGCAATGTTTTTCGGGTCTTACACAGGCAAGCGAGTCTTCTCATATATACCATACACTTCCCGCACTAACTCATCGGCGGCTTCAGGGAGGGTCTTTTTTTTAGTAAGATGAACATAAAGAAACACACCCAGTACTTCCCTCTTAGTTGGTAATTTAGTTGAGCATGGGAGTGCGGATATTTCCTGTATGTGTGAAGGTAGCGAACTTCTGTTGCACGTACGGATTTCCTCTCTTTGGAACTCATACTGCGACTTACTATGCCACTTACACTTTGTACACTACGCACACTAAATACACTCTCGTACTCTACGTACAGTTGCACACACTGTGCTTAGACTTACAACTGGACACTAAAACAAAAAAAAAACAACCCGGCCGACCAAACTCAACAACAATCGGTCCGCTGCTGGTCACTAGTCCAACGCTGCAGAAGCGTCAAGCCGCCGCTAGCGGTCAAGGTCACGCAGACGGTTCACCAAACGTAATTTCTAGACACAAATGACTCTATGCACTGTCTTATTGACTTTTCAACGTGCTATGTGCCTATTATCCGCTATCAGAATGTGCCTAGCTGTTCAACTCATACCTTACAAAATTTTAGGAAAGTTTTCGAAACTTCGTGATGGTTGAGCGACCTTTAAAAATTGTCCGATCGAGCTGATTTTGTTTGGTATGACATCGTGTGGTGACACAGAACACACATATGAATGACCTTTTTGACATTTTGAAAATTTTTTTTTTGACCAAGCACCCTAACACCTCGTCCCCATAACACTCAAAGTACAGGGAGTCCATCGGACCCCACGTCAAAAAGTGGTGGATTCTGAAGCGCCCAGATATGCCGCAGCATATCAGAAGTTAGTTTCATCCTTCCGAAATACGATACAATAGCCTCGATAATCAAATTTCAACTTTGAATTAATTTAAACTAAAAATTCAGGTACGTTATGTGGAAATACAATATTTTAAGGGAAAAATACGTGTGATAGTCCACGTTTTAAACCATTTTTGAAGAATGAAAGTGTCTTTTTGAGCAAAAAATGGAAAAGAAATTTTCAGTGAATATGAAGGTTCTACAAGGCCTTAAATGATCGTAGAAGGATTTTTTTGCATGATTCTTATGTTTTAAGTAAAATGTACAAAAAAGGTGATAATTGCAATGAAACTTGGGGTGGGGTCCGCTGAACTCCAGGTACTCTCTAAGAGTTAAAATTAAAGATCAAAGCATCAACAACTATAATTTGGTGATTGTGAATTCACTTTTGTTAAAGCTCTTTCGGCTGTAACGAACACATTCTTATCACGTATCTCGTGCTTCGCACTAGATTTTGTCCAAAATGTGATCTTTTCTACATTATGTTCAACACTTTTATATCAAATGTATATTACATATATTTATGTACCTCGGCTTTTTTCAATATGGTAATTTTTTTATTTTCAATATATATTTATAACAAGGGTTTATAACAAATTTGTAGATATTTTTTTGTTGAACAGCTTTTGTCTTTTAATGTTCTTTTTCGTCTCTTGTGTCGTTTTTCCAAAAGTTTAATTTCTCTATTTTTAATCTTGTTTTTCACGATTAGAAGAAAATATACTCGTTTATCTAAAAATTATCAGTAACAAACTTGTTGATCTTTTTTGGGTGAACAACTTTTGTTCATTAATTTTTTTTACCTTGTGCCGTTTTCCGACAAATTTAATTTTTTAATCTTTAATGTTGCTTTTTACGAATAAAACAAAAACCACGCATCCCATCAATAAATAATTCATAACAAAATTTGTAGCTCTTTTTTGGATGAGCGACATTTGTCTTAATATTTTTTTCGTAGCTTGTGTCGCTTGTCCAAAACTTTAATTTATTTTTTATTTTTAATGCTATATTTTACGAACTTATACAGAAACTACGCGTCCTATCAATAAGTGATTGTTAATAGATTTTTAGATCTTTTTTGAATGCACTATTTTTATCCATTCATCTTTTTTCATATCTTGTATGTTTGACCGCAAAATGGAATTTTACTTTTTTGTGCGATCAAAATATGAATTTTCGATTTTTTAAGAAAATTCAAATCTGTTTTTCAATCTCATAGGCTGTTCAAAAAGCAATGTTTTTTTTCTCCCAACTTTTTTCATATCGTGCGTTGTTTGGCTTGAAATTTTCATTTTCGGGTTTTTTAAATTTTGTAAATGCTATAACTCTGGTAATTTGTTTTTTATAGAAAAAAGACAATGGGATAAATTGTTCGTCTTTTTTAATAACACAAATAACCATACATATAATTTTCAAATTCTAAAAAAAAATTGGTCTCAAAAATTTTGAAAATGCTCTAATTTTTTGAATTTGTATCCAGAATGGCTGGCTGATGAACTTTACCTTCATTTTAAGGCAGTAAAAGAGTATACCAAAGAGAGTGAGCGAGAGAGGGGGGGGGGGGTGAGAGGAAGAGAGGGAGAGTAAGACATATTCGCGAAAACCTGCTTTTCGGGTTCAGGTCTCAAAACGTGGACATTTGACAAAAACGGTGGGGGGGGGGGCTCAAATTTTACACAAATGTAATACCTTCTGTGTTGAGAATGTAAAAAAGTATAAATTTTTTGTTCTAGAGTACTCCAGAACCTTTTAGAATTACTTATTGTAACATATCAACGATCTTAAATATTTGAATAGAATAGAATAAATTTTTTTATTTTCTAAAAAATTCTTCTAAGTACATAGAAGATAGATTCGAAAGTAATTCGAGTATTTCAAGTATTTGAAAGTATATATTTAAAGTATTTAAATTATTTTATGAACCTCAGTGAAAGTCGAAAATATATTTGTGCCAAATTTTTTATTTAATATTTTACCTAATCCTAATCTCTATATTTTATTTTATTTCAGGAGACTCTTTACATAGCACACCATTGGATCGAGCATACAAAAGCAAAGTTCTGGGGCATTATCCGGATTCTGTGCCATGGAATCTATTCGACGAGCATGCTGTCTGCATGGTAGGAATTTTTTTTCTATAAAAAAAGTTTTTTACAAAAGTTGAACAAAAAAATTGTTAAAAAATTTTTCAATTCTATAGCAATAGAAAGTTTTATTTAAAAGTTTCGTTTAAAATAACGAAAAATGCTTTTGTAACTACGAAATATGTTAAATTATACCAATGTTACATTTTTAATTTACCTAATCCATTTCAAATCAGTTGGCGACAAAATATAATGTGTTTTAGAGGAAATTAGGTGACACATATTTTCCGATTAAAAAAAAAAAAACACTTTTTGTGCGAAGTTATAAGTATTTGAATTTTGAAGTTTGTTTCTCGAAAAGCGCCAAATATTTATTTAACCCTATATGAATTTGGACTAAATTGTGATACGTATTTAAATTGTAGGTATTTACAGATTCGGGCGAGGTTTATCGTCCTATATTGAAATCAGTTGGAAAATTTAAAAAAGGTTTAAAAACTAACAAAATTGCGACGATTTTTTTTAAATATAATGAATCTATAGTCACAAAACCCCCACCTTTCCATGGTTTTCTTTTTAAATGCGCATTTCTATGAGAAAGACATCCTGTGAGTTTTATGCGAGTCAAAGCATTTTTGTGGCCACGAGAATTTTTTGTTTGAAAAATTCAATTTTCGCATTTTTCTTACAAACGACAGATTCGACAGAATGCTGAGAAAAATTTGGTTTATTTTCAGAAATTTTACAAAAAATACCTCTTACTCTTTTGTAATTTGTTGCATCGTTCGCGCGAAAAATTCAATAATTCCATTTTTCGAATAAAATACTCGTGTCCACAAAAATGATTTAGCCCCCATAAAACTTACAGAATATCTTCTTTATGTATAAGCAGGAATTTAAAAAAATATTGGATAAAAGAAAGGAAGTATTTTCTATTACGACTTCATCTTCCTGTCTGCATTTTAAAAACATGGAAAGTTTATTTGATGAAAACCCCATTTTTTGTTATACAATATTTTTAAGAAATCCGTGCTTATATAAAGAAGACATTTTGTAAGTTTTATGCATATCAAATCATTTTTTTGTTGCCACAAGAATTTTTTAATTTTTCTCGCAACCAATGCAAGGTGTCATAAAAGAGTAAGAGGTATTTTTTTATAAAACTTTTCAAAATGAATAATCTTTTTTTGTTAGAATGTCGTCAAATCTATTGTTGTTTGTAAGAAAAATGCGAAAATTCAATAAAAAATTCTCATGGCCACAAGAATATTTTGGCCCGCATTTAACTCACAGGATGTCTTCCTTATAGAAGTACAAATCTAACAAGACAAAAAAAATACAAAAAATGAAAAGGTTCTACATAATTTCCTCATAAAAAACCCCATATTGTGTCTGTAAGATATTTCGCGACTTGAAGAGTCTGATTTAAAATGGATTCCGTCGATTGTTTAATTACTTTGAAAGCTTGTAGTGGTCCGACGGATAGTGTCTATTTTTTAAAAGAATTGTGCCATTCGTGTAACAAGCAATTTTATTTTATTTTTTTTAGGTATGGGGTCATTCACAAAATGCGCGATAGGTTTGGAGGAGGAAGGTTTCAAAATAGCATTCTTGAAGATAAGAACAATGGAAAAGAACTACACCGGGGGTGGGAGGGGGGCTGAAGTTCCAGAAAAGTGTACCACGCATTTTGTGAATGGCCCCTAGGTGAACCCTCACAAAACGTTTCGCAGATGGGAGGCATCTGCATATGTTATTAAAAGAAGATGTCCATTATACGTTGGAACCATACAAAATACGACAAAATTTTAAAAAGCGAAATTGGTCATCTCAAAAATATCTATAAATCTATAAATTTGTCTCAGACCATTTTTTAATAAGACGCCATAGTTTTTGTTTTAATCGTAAAAAATGACATTAAAAATAAAGAATTATAATGCGCCCGCGCAAGAGGCAGACTTTTACAATAATATTTTAATAAACAACATTTCCAAAAAAGCTGCAAGAATATTTTCAGGTCTTTCATTTAAAATTTCCTTTTTTTTTTAAATTTTTCACGAAAATTTGATAAAAGTGTTGTTCACATAAATCATGAAACTTTCCTATAATTATTACCTCATTTCAATTCCCTGGCATTGATTCACTTGATCAATGTACACTCAAATTTGAAAAGAGATTCATATTTACTACTCTTGTTTAGAAAGTATAACACAAGTTTACATAACTTTTTAAAAAATTGCCTAGGTAATTAAGTCCATAATCTCGATTGCCTTCTACCATAAAAACATTCCTCAGGGTGCCATGTATATAAAAAAAATTCCGCCGTTTGTGACATGAAATGCATAATTGGTTGCCTTATCCACCGGACTATGTACTAAGATAGGTACTCAGAAAATAATAAAATATCAGAAATTATTTAATTATCAATTTATTATGTAAATTGTAAATTAATTTGTTTCTCTTTTTTTAGTTGTGTCTGCCCAGTGGCCTCAGATTTCGTACCCAAAAGCATTCAGTGGAGCCAACATTTCACTCCTTCGTTCTTACCAAAGAAGACGGACACAGAACATACGGTTTCAGTCTCGTCTTCTACGAAGAATGCCGAAATCGGAAAATTTGTGCTGCCATGCAAACTTTACAGGCAATGCACATCACGGAACTAAGCAGCGGTCAAAATGGCACATCCAATTCGTAAGAAATATTACTTTATTAAATTATCTGTAGAATTTTCTTTATTTCGAAAATATTTAGTTAAACCCTTTTACATATATATATATATATATATATATATATATATATTACTTTTTAGTTGAAATTTTTCTTGACTTGTTTGTAATTAGGAAAACTTAGATTTTGAGCAGTTTTTACATTTTTTATCATTTTTAAACCTGAACTGAAATCTGAATTCATTTCTGTGATTCATAATATTGAAGAGTGACCGTACATAACTAGATAACCAACAAAATGGGCAATAATAATTATCAAACGTGCACTACAGAGCGGAAGTATTGTTTAAGGGTATTTGTTAAATCCGACTTTGAATTTCTTTCTTGATTGTTATGGCACTGACTTCATATATATTTTTTCCCAAGTATTTGAGAACGAAAGAAAGAAAACTTGTTAAATATCCGGGGTTTTGCGAAATCCTCGGATCAATAAAATCTAGAGGAATGAAGCCTTATGCTGATGCAATCATTATTTTCACGGTAATTATAAATTTTTCGACAGGGAGACATCTGCGGATAGCAGAAGACAGCATTTGAATGGCGAAAACAGTTCGCGAATTTATTTTTTGACTCACAATTCTGACATCACATAAGCATTTTCAGAGGTCATCCTATATCCGAAGACCCATAACTTGATGATGGTGAACCTCAATTTTGCAAAATATGTCGCGAAATGGAGAAAAAAGCAGAACAAAATTGAGATCTCCTGTGTATGTGTAGACCATAAGACTGTATTTGTAAGCAGCAAAGCAAACACAACATGTAGGCCAGCTGACAAACTCGCGCTTCGATGCTCTGAAGTCCGAACAAAAACAAGAAATCAGCGCAGAATCCCTATGGGTTTGAATTATGGGCCGATAGAGTAAGCAGCGTCAGGGTTATGTTCTAGGTTCAAGGCTACAAAGTGCCGCCATGCGTTCGCGTCCTCCTACTTATTTCAAATTTTTTGTTGTTTCTAATTCTTTTTTTTTTCAATTATATTACCGTGCATATGCATAAATATTATAAAAATAATAATAAAGAGTTTCAAAAATGTATTTTGGAAATACAAAAATTATTATTTTTGACACAAAATTATTTTTATAAATCATTTCTTTGATTCATGCGTAAATTTCGGAATTTCCGAAATTATAAAAACTAGTCATTTGTAAAGTTATGACAATTTTTTTCTGATAAATATGAATATTTTTTGAATAGGGTAGAGCAACAAAAACCTTTTTTGTGATAAGCTTTTGGAGGGCGGGGGTTCCAAAAAATTCCCATTATCCTCCAATAAATTACCAATAAAATGAAGAACATGAATAAAATCAATAAAATTAATAGAAGGAATAAAACGGTAAAATCAAATCAGTGAAAAAGTATACATTTTATTGATTTAGTTGATGTTATTGATGTTGTTCATTTTATTAATAATAAATTGATTTTATTGATTTTTTTGGTTTCATTCAATTTATTAATTCTGTTGATTCATTTGATTGTATTTTTTAATAAAAACATCGAATATTTATATTGATTTTCTTTATTTTATTACAAAATACAATGAAATAAATCAATAAAATCAATAAATTGAATAAAATCACTAAAGTGAGTAAAATCAGTACAATTGTGATTTTATTGATAATAATTTGATTTTAGTATTTTATTCAACTTGTTGACTTAATTGATTCATTTGATTGTATTTTTTATTAAAAAAGTCAAATATTTACAATAAAATAATCAATAAATTGAATAAAATCACTGAATTAAATAAAATCACTAAAATCAATAACATTTTGATTTTATTGATGTTGTTTTTTTTTATTTAATTTGTTGATAATAAATTGATTTTATCGATCTTAGTCATCTCATTCAATTGATTGATTTTATTGATTCATTTCATTATATTTTTGAATGAAAAATCGAATATTTATGCTGATTTTCTTTATTTTATTAAAAAATACGGAGTGTCTCGTCGTCCCGAAATTCGGGATGAGTAGTGAAGTATTTTTCATAAGCTTGGCTAGTCGTGTCGTCCCGACTAGTCCATCCCCTTTTCCAACTCCCAACATTTTTTGGGACAACTAGCCACAGCCTAAAAAATACAATGAAATGAATCAATAAAATCAATAAATTGAATAAAATCACTGAAAACAATAAAATCAATAAAATGAGTACAATTTTTATTTTATTTATTTATTTCATTGTATTTTGTAATAAAATAAAGAAAATCAATATAAATATTCGATTTTTTTATTAAAAAATACAATCAAATGAATCAAAAAATCAATCAATTGAATGAAATAAAAAAAATCAATAAAATCAATTTATTATCAATAAAATGAACAACTTCAATAACATCAATCAATCAATAAAATACAATTTATAATGGTTTCACTGATTTGATTTTATCCGTTTTATTCCTTCTATTAATTAATTTTATTGGTTTTATTCATGTTATTCATTTTATTGATAATTTTCGAATTTATTGGAGGATAATGGACCATTTTTCACCACCCCCGCCCTCCAAATGCCTATCACAAAAAAGGTTTTTGTTGCTCCACCCTATGCAAAAAATATTCATATTTATCAGCAAAAAATGTTCATAACTTTACAAATGAGGGTCCGGATGCAATAACCGACGGTGCGCTCGGTCTTGTATTCCTTGCCTCCCATTCGAGATAAAACGACGCGAAAAATTATCTGAAACTCAAATTTTGAAAAAACCTCTCAAAAAAAATATGAGCATATAAAGATTCATGAGGAGCATAATTTTCGTGTAGAAAACTTTGTGAAAAATAAAATATAAACTGCAAATTTCGACGAGCGGAATTTAATACGTTTTTTAAAATAAACTCGCCGTAACTTTTTTTCATTTCAACGAAATTACTTAAAATTTGAACCCTAAGCGTATTATACTCTGTCGCTGCCTACGAAATTTGATTTGTGCATAAAAAAGTTAATTGTTTAACAATATGTCGATGTTTATCAATAGCTGTCTAATACCATGCTTTTTCACGTTCGGCGGGAAAAAGTATCGAGGGAATTTTTGAGTTCAAACAACTTCCCACGGAGAAGTTCTTCATGAGGGTCTAAAGAAGGTTTTTGGAAAGTTTCAGATTTTTTAAGCGAAAAATGAGCGAGCCTTTGAAAATTACTTAAGCGAAGTACCAATAAAAACTAAAAAAAAACTAGTGATTCTAAGGAAAAGTAAAAGTTAAGTATGCGAACGTGACACAATGTTCGCGATTACGTTCATTCCAAAAATGTTTATTTTTTTACATTCATGTTTTCTCACAAACGTATCGTTTTTATAAATTTTAATGTTTAGTGTTTGACTTTGAAGTATTGTTAAGTGATTTTAATTGATCAGTACAAGATATAACGTCCAAATCCGAGCCAAGTATCATTTGTCAATAGAAAGACTGAATGAGATATTATGTTCCTGTAATATGTGATGTTTTCTCGCTTAATTGCATTATGATATAAATAATCAATACATTAGGCTTAATTATCATTAACGCAGGCAATACATAATTATAATAAGTTAAATATTGATTTTCTGGAATATTATAAATATAATACAAAGCATTGTACATATTATAATTATTATAAATTTAATATAAATTTATTAAAACTTTACTATATAATTCAGATGGAAGAAAATGTTTTTAAACATTCTTTAAAAAAATCGTTGTTAAGAATACAGTTCGTATATTAAGATTTCAATCACCTTTAATAATTATTGTTTACTATCTTAAATTCGCAATAGTGTGCATTTAATTATTACTTGAACATTCATGCAATTATGTATGGTAATTCCCTAAATATTTTATCAAAATATTATTGTTTTCTGAATTTACTTCTGTAATTTTTGTCCAAGTCTAAACCGTGATTCTTCCTTGATACTAGATAAAATCTGGACAGTCATCATATATTCAAATTCGTAACGAACTCCTAGATAGCGCCAAGACTGGGACTAGACAGCAGAAAGGTTCAAATTTCAAGTCATTTCGTTGAAATGAAAAAATGTTACGGCGAGTTTATTTTAAAAAACGTATTAAAGTCCGCTCGTCGACATTTGCAGTTTATATTTTATTTTTCACAAAGTTGAAATCGCACAAAAAAGTTTTCTACACGAAAATTATGCTCCTCATGAAGCTTTATATGCTCATATTTCTTTCGAGAGGTTTTTTCAAAATTTGAGTTTCAGATAATTTTTCGCGTCATTTTATCTCGAATGGGAGGCAAGGAATACAAGGCCGAGCGTACCGTCGTTTATTGCATCCGGACCCTCAAATAACTATTTTTATAATTTCAGAAATCCCGAAACTCATGCATGAATCAAAGAAATAATTGTTTAAAAAAATCAATAGATTAATAAAAATATTTTTGTGTCAAAAATAATAATTTTTTTATTCCTAAAATATATTTTCGAAACTCTTTATTATTGTGTTTATAATATTTATGCATATATACGGTAATCTATTAAAAAAAAAGAATTAGAAACAAAAAAAAATCAAAAAAGTAGGAGGACGCGAACGCATGACGGCAGAATCTGTAGCCTTGAAACTAGACCATAACCCTGACGCTGCTTACTCTATCGGCCCATAATTCAAACCCATAGGGATTCTGCGCTGATTTCTTGTTTTTGTTCGGACTTCAGAGCAACGGAGCGCGAGTTTGTCAGCTGGCCTACATGTTGTGTTTGCTTTGCTGATTACAAATACTGTCTTATGGTCTACACATACACAGGAGATCTCAATTTTGTTCTACTTTTTTCTCCATTTCGCGACATATTTTGCAAAATTGAGGTTCACCATCATCAAGTTCTGGATCTTCGGATATAGGATGACCTCTGAAAATGCTTCTGTGATGTCAGAATTGTGAGTAAAAAAATAAATTTGCGAACTGTTCTCGCCGTTCAATGCTGTCTTCTGCTATCCGCAGATATCTCACTGTCGAAAAATGTATAATTTACGTGAAAATAATGATTGCTTGAGCGAAAGGCTTCGTTCCTCTAAATTTTATTGATCCGAGCATCTCGCCAAACCCCGGATATTTAACGAGTTTTCTTTCTTTCGTTCTCAAATACTTGGGAAAAAATATATATATGAAGTCAGGGACGTTACAATCAAGAAAGAAATTCAAAGTCGGATTTAACCTACACCCTTTATTAAGGCTAAAAAATCTTGATCAAAAAAAGTTATCCAGATTCGACGAATGGATGTGGACGTTGACAATCTCAAAGTGACATTACCCTAAAATTATACCAGCCTTGACTACGCGGGATAGCGAGTAAAAACGAATTTTTAATTTTTTGCATAAGTAAATACTTAGTTTTGAGAAATGGGGATGCTGAATGAGAATAAAAAATGTTTGATAAAAAAAAAGTGGTTCTGTTCCGAGAAAATAAAAAATGATAGATCACGATATTACAGTATGATAGACATTTTTTTGTTAAAAATCAGAAAAAAAAATAATTTTTTTCATTAAATTATAATAACTTCAAGAAATATCAATGCTAAAAGTTTGAAAAAATTATTACTTTATTAAAATTTTTACTAAATTGTAACTAATATTTTTAATATTTTTATAAATTATTTTATCAAAAATGATAATTTTGAAAAATCCTTTACCACAATGTTTATTTGATTTCTTAACAATTTTGTATGCAATAAACCAATTTTCGATAATAATGTTGGTTATCTAGCTCTGGGCTACAACCTTTCAATTCAACTTTTGAATCCATACCAAAATTTGAAAATTTGTCTTCTTTTATTGGTTCATTCAATAAAGAAAAAGTAGATTAATTTTCAGAAAATGTAACATTTTTTTTAAATTTTCATGTGACTAATTTTTCCCGGTTGGCCTCGAAATTTCTTAAACTCAAGTAAATGAGGATTATTTTTTATTTTTGTTTTAAATTAATTTTTTCTTTCTTTTGTTTTCTTTCTGTTTTTTTAATACTTTGTAGCAGTGAGGATGAAGAGATTGAGAGTTTTCTTTCTAGTCAGAGGAAAGGTCAAGAAGGTCACAATACAAGGTCACTGCCAAGGCACTTTAAACTATCGGCTCACTCACCTGGCGCAGCGTTAGCGTATTATGACTCGACAAAAGACAAATTATTAGTAACAAAATCAATATCATTGCTGTGCCAACAACCTTATCTGCATGCAGCACGAACCTTCCTCACGAATCTTTACAAGTAAGTAATACAAAATTGTTTCTCCTTTATTAAGAATAAAATAAACAATTTTATGTTAGGAGACATTTTTTTTAATATGTTATGTACCCAGCAATATTTAAGTAGTTTAATTAATAAAATATTGCTGATGTCTTGAACTTCTTTAATATTTTAAATAATATAATATTGATTCAATCAGATTGGTCACTGGACTGAAAAATCGGGAAATAACCGGAAGTTATATAAGTTTAGATTTTTGGTTTGAATTTCAGTTTGGTCTTAGATTAAAATTTTACGAAATTGTATAATTTATCAAATGAGGCCTTAATAATTAAAGAATGTTTAATTTATAATGTTAACAATTGAATAATTTTAGGGTAAAATGAAGTTCTATTGAATTAAATAATTTCAAATTTATATGGTTTGAACTTCATAAATTATTATGTGAACTCGTCTGTACATTTAACAAGTTGTTTTCAATTTGAAAGCATTAATATTTGAAATTTTTGAAACTTAAATCCTTATTAATCCTATAATTTAAAATTCAAATAGAAATAGAAGAACCTTAAATTGAAAAAGTTGAATAATTTTTTATTGAAATATTCCAAAATTTTCGGTTTTAAATTTAAATAGTTCACAGTTTCATACTTATAAATGATTGCCCTTTAATACTTAAATTTTTATTCTTTCAGAATTAGGACCGCTTGAGAAAAAAAGAAATGATCGGAAACTTTTTTCTTGAGTGGCCATTCTGTGAATGCTTCCGTTAGTTCTAACCAGTTCAAATTAAAATTATTTCACTGTCAATACTAGAGGCTTCACATTTTTTAATTTGAAACGTAAAAAATCTTAAATTTTGATGTTGATGCTAAGTACTGAAATTATTTATATCTGAAAGACTCAAAATAAAAATTGCCGAATTTTGATAAGTCATTTTTTGGAATTTGGTTATTTGAAATGTTCTTCATTTGTGAATTATCTTTTCAATTTGAATTCTAAACACCAAAAATTTAGAATCATTCTACTTAGTATCATTTAATTTTAGAAATTCTACATGAATGTTGACAAAATTAAATTTTTAAAAAGCATATGCCCTTATTTGTTCAAAATACGGTTCAAAACATAAACAGTTTCAAGTTTCTTAACTTTTTCTTTTTTGAACAGGTATCCAATTGAAAAATAAAAGATTTAAAAGTAAATTAAGTTTTATTTTAAATATTAGTTTCCACCAAAATTGAAATTCAATTACAAGGAGCAAAGTTCGTTTCCTTATAATATAAACTGAATAAAATCTTTTTAAGACAAAAATAAATTCAATGAAGGTTCCATAATAAATTTTTCATACTCAATTTTTTTTATTAGGTGTGTACCTAGACATCCAGGGCCTGGATTAAGTTTGGAGTCCTACGTCTACAACCTCCTCTACAACGTTCCTGTACCTCTTCCTGGGAAATCATTAAAATTTTTCGTTCCCAATGATGAACCAGCAAAATCGCCTTTGGATTTAGTGATATACCAACCGTCTCTTGCCCATGAGCTAACGCTCCTGGATTATGCTATTAGGGACATGTTTGCGTGGCTAGGAGTGGATTGTGTAATTCAATTATTCACTTGTGTTCTTCTGGAAAATCAAGTTCTACTGAGGAGTTCCGATTTTCACAAACTAATGGTTGTCGCCGAGTGCATCACGACTCTTCTTTTTCCTTTTTCTTGGCAGCACGTCTACGTTCCTATTTTGCCTGCCAGTCTTTATCATTTTTTAGACGCTCCTGTACCCTTCATTATGGGACTGCATGCACAGAGTGAAGGCGGAATTTTAAAAATTGCAAGCGAGGTGAGATATTTCCTTATACAATTTAAATTACAATCATTTCTATCTTTAAAAAAAGAATAAATTTCACCTTTAATTTCAGAGCTTTTTAATTTGAGATTTTTCCAAGCTTATGGCCATCGAATTTTATTTTCACATCTGAACTTTTTAAGAAATAAATCAATAAAAATGTTCATCGTTTTAAAATTTAACCGGTTTAAAAAATCAATCGGTATACATGTTTGCCTTTTCAATTTTGAACACATCCAGTTTAATTCTCCCAAGAAATTAATATTGAATTTTTAGAGTTTCGTTAATTTAACATTTTAACTTTTCCTAAATTAAAATGTTTACAATTTAAATGCTTTAAAATTCGAAAATTGGTATATTTATCCCACTCAATAAATATACCTACAAATAAATTCATTGTTTAAAACTTCAAGCCCTTCAAATGTTTCATTTATTTTTTAATTAGGTATTTTTAATTAGGTTTTTTTCAAACTAAAATACTTCTAAATTTGGACAGCCAGAAAAATTCGATGTTTTAAAAATGAATATTGCAAAAACACACATATATTTTGTTATAATGATTTCTTTAAGAAATAAATAAGGAATTATGGAATTTTTTTTATTTCATTAATTGGACGTCCTAACACTTCGAAATTTGAAAGTTTTCAAATTCCAGCATTTCCAAATTTTAACGCTTTCAAGTAAAAAGTCAATATGCCAAAATGGGCGGTTTAAAATTTTCTGGTGCCATAAAATTCAGGGGATTTAAAGTTTTATATGTTTTTTAAATTTGATATTTTCAAATACAATTGCTTTGAAATTGCAGCACTTTAAATAAAGTTAAATATTTTGTAAGTCAACAATGCAAATTTTAAAAGTCCTTATATTAAATTTGATTGCCTTCAAGAAATAAATTAAAAAGTTTTTAAATTAGTTTTAAATTTGGGGCTCGTTTAAAATACTTATTTTCTTGCAAACTAATTAATTGCATTACAATACATGTTGCTTTTATTCTTTTTTCAGGCAAACCTGTGTTACGTGGATATTGACAAGCAAACGAGTCAGTTTCCAGAGGAATTGCCCGTTTTTCCACATAAAATGCAATTTATTGCTGAGATTCGATCTCTTTTAAACAAGTACAAAGTACCTCATTCGGAAAAGTAAGTAAATAGTTTAGATACAATTTTTTAAGACTCTAAGATCATTTTTTTATTATTTGTTCTCAGTTAATACTTTTATTTGTGTACTCGCGGGTCTCTAGCGAACCGGGAAGTTCGGGAAATTTTCGAGAATTTTGTGCACCTTAAAGATCCAGGAAATCTGCGGTCATAAATTTAAATTAAAATGTTTATTTTCTGCGTAAAATTATCATTATTAAATTATACGAGTCAACGGCAAAAGAGCGTAACGAGTTGAACGTCTTCGGTTGGTTATTTATAAACACGGAATTTTCGAAAACCCTTTTTTTTCTAGCGAATTTCCGAACGAATCATGGTTCTGATTATGAATGGAATATTTGAGAGTTTAGACTAAGGCTTTCGAATTGAAATAGTTCAATTTTTAACGTCAAAATCTGTAAATTGCTTAATTTTGAACATTTGTAGAATTAATCATTGTAAACTGAATGATTTCATAATTGAAAAAGTTCTCAACTAATCTGAACATTTAAAAAACGTTGAAATCGGAGTTACATAATGTTATATTTATATCATGTGATATGAAATTTAGGATATTTCAAATGATTAAATAGGGTTTCCTTTTAAAAATTTGTAAAATTCCCGGACAAAAAATAAATTTACTGTTATTTCCCGGTTTACCCGATCTCAAAAATTCCCGGCCATTTTTTCAATAAATTGTTTTCATGTTTTAATGAACATCAAAGTATTCATTTGTTCTGGAAAATTTTTAATTTGAAGTTCAAAAAAATTTTATTTTATTAATTTGTATACCATTTTTAATCAACACATATATCGTGGAAGTTTTTCCAATTCATTTTTTAGAATTTTATTACATATACCTTTTGTATGTTTTGTTCTGAGCGAGCATTGATTTGAAAGAGAATACTTCGTATTGAACGATCTTTTTACAAGTTCAAGAATTAAATAATTTTTATGATAAAGCAAATTAAATTTTTTGCTCAATGTACGGGTAAAAGTTGTGACCTTTCTGCGCCTAATATTTTGTACTAGGTTGAAATATATTTGACCACTCGTTCAGAAAGGTTTAATGTTTTATTTTAATTTAATATTAATGTTTTGACGAAACTGTACTAACTAATCTTTGATTCTGCCAAGATCTGAACTTGGAACTTTCAAGTCGTAATCATTTTAAACTGTAAAATCCTTAATAAAAAATCTATGGTTCAAGTATAAGAATTTTTAAATGTTTAACACTTATTTCTTCCAAGTTCAGACCCTTGCAGAATATGAGGAAAATCAGCACAATTTTTATATCTTACATGCTTTCAAAAGTTCGTCCGAACTTGTTTTAAATTTTAGTTTAGAAGTAATAATTGTCTTATTTTTCTGATACACGGCATGATGTTTTAACTTTTCATATTAAGGTATTTTCTTTAAAACTTATCCTAAACCAGTCCTCTTGGTAAAATCATACCGATCCCGATGAAAGAATGTTAATTTTGTAAACTTTTCTAGTATGTTGTAGTACTTTTTTAACTAATAATAAAGTGCCAGAATGAAACACATATATAACAAGAAAACCCCGGGAATAACGTTAATTTCGATCCGAGAAATCCGGGAATTTGAAAATGAAATTTCGCTAGACACCCTGTACTTGTACATTTTCGAGAGATTGTGATTATTTTCTTTTCAGGACTGATACGATGGTTATGAATTATCTTAATGGTGATATCATGACAAGTAGTTTAACGCTTCCTGGTTCTGGATTTCATCTTCCTCGAAGAAAACACTCGTTACATGACGTTCTCGACTGGGACAGACCTGAACCTCCAGTCCAATCAGACACTTTACAAAGAATTGTCGATATTGTCAGACGGACAGGTAAATTTAAAATTAAATTATTATTAAAAATTTTATTTTGAAAAATTCTTATGAACTGTAATTTTGAAATACAACTATCAATTTGGTACAGGTGTTACTTTGGATGATATCGAGGCAGTCGAAAACACGACGAAGAATAAAATTCTCACACCTTTAGAGGAATATCAAGAAACGCTTATTTTCAATAACGCGATTAGGGAGATTTTTATGAATCGTTTTGTGCAGCTTTTTTCGAGTTACGAGCATTTTGTCATTCAGCCGAATCAAGTAAGTCTCTTCCTCTAACTTTTCTGCAGTTACGTTTGTGTACTAACAAATATTTAAAAGTTGTCAAATTTTAGTTTAATTTAATTATGTTACTAATTCTTTTTCTGTTTTCAGGATAAGGATGAATGGATGAATAATAGAGACAGTATGCACGTTTTCGATAAGGCGACTTTTCTATCGGATCAACCTGCTCAACATTTGCCCTTTTTGTCAAGATTTCTGGAAACTCAGATGTTCGCATCACTGGTTGATTGTAAAGTGATGTCAACCTGGAATGAATTGGACCACAGCATAAGACTCTTCGATCAGAGAATTTCTCAATTAAAGTATGTAAACCATTTTTAGTATTGAATACCTTTCATTTTTAGGCACTTAGTTATTATTTTTAATTCGGAACATTTATAACAGATCCTACAATTTGCAGTCCAAAATTCAAATTTATATTCTAAAAAATGTTCTATTTTCTGAACTGATATTTTGGTAGAAGTAACTATACTTTCTGTCTATTATATTACATTAGGGGTCTTATTAAAAACAATTTATTTACTTACTACTCGAGACACGCGAATTACGACATAATAACTAGAAGTTATTAAAATGAAAAGAAAGAAATTTAAAACAATATGGAACATGCAACAAAGGAACTGTGTCATCTAGTAGAAAAATATTCATCGAAAACAACAATTTGGGAAATCGAAATCTTCCAGTAAAGATTTGAGATACTTTCACTTCCTGTTTAATCCGTCGTCGTATCTAGAAAAATAGGTAACCAAATATATGGGTGTATTTAATGAATAGTGCAAGGCCCGATAAACTTAAAAAATGTTGAATGATTTTTGGGGTAGTAGTAATTGAAAATATTCGGAGAAAACCTTTTTTATATAAATTTTTTTAAATACCCGAAAAAGATATTAAGTTCTTTCAAATCTTTGGAAATTCCTTGAAATTTTTCAAAGTTTTTTTAAATGTTTGAAATCCTTTGTACTCCCTCAATTCTTACCAATAAATTCTTTGAGATTGTATTGAAATATTATAAAATCCAGTGAAGTTACATGAAATCTGATGATATTCCTTGAAATTTCATGGAATGTATTTAATCTATTGAAAATTCCTTAGAATCTTTGAAAATATCCTACAGTTTTTCAAATTCTTTAAAATCTTTGAAAATACCTTGAAATGTTGAAATTCTCTCCAAATCCTTGTTATGATTTGAAATCGCTCAATTTTGTGAATAAATTCTTTAGATTTTATTAAAATATTATAAAATTCCTGGAAATCCTATGGTTTTAAATGAAATCTGATGATATTACTTGAAATTTCTTGAAATATTTAAAGTTCTTTAAAATTTATGTATTTTGAAACATTTCAAAATGTATTTATTGCATTAAAATTTGAGAAAGTTTCATTGTGAATAATATTGAAATTTGGAAGCATAATACAAATATTCTCAACGGTTTCGTGTTGAAATTTATTTTCAATATTTATAATA
>CAKNXH010059704.1:41082-75072 GCA_932178445.1 Andricus quercusramuli | reverse complement strand
ATTTGGCGTAACATTTTATTGTTAGTCAAGAGTCCCTAAGGCAATCAATTTCACGATAAAAATTGAAATGACTCTAGTTCAATATTTCTTTTCAGGAAAAGGGTTGGTGAAGGCATAATTAGATCACCGCGATACGAAGTCTGCACAAACGTAATGGAAACACAGACTTCGTTGGAACAAAGGCTAAATAATGTGGACTTCGAAGCGAGTCCTCCGACTGAAATCGTTCCTCACAGAGCTGCTTACTTTAGAAGTTTTCCTCTCCTCGATAGAACGGCTCTTAATAAAGAACCCGCTCAAAGGTATTTTTTTAATTTTAGTATCTTTGAAAAAATTATATTCAGAAAATTCCACAAGAAGGAATAATATGATATTTTTATTTTTTGCATTCCGCAGCATTCTTCGGTAAGAATTTATAATAAGTATGGTAATTCACGTGGTTCATTGGTTTGTGATGGTGTATTACATTTCTTTCATTTTGTTATATTTTTATTTCATTCCATACTGACGTGGAAGTACTCATTTTATTTTGATTGATCTTTAATTTCAAAGTCATTCAATTTTTCAATGGCTTGAACTTTTAAATTGCGATGAGACAAAAGAAATGGTTTATTGTTTTAAATACACAGTTTAAAATAATTCTGACGTAAAATTGGACGATTATTTATAATTTTTGCTCGTTTTTCTAAAAAATGACCAGTAATCGTCAAATTTAACATCAAAATTATTTTAAATAATTCTGCTGGCTGGCAGACCTTAAGAACATCGAGAAAACACAGTATTAACATTTTAATTTGTTGTAATTGTATGTTGTTTGGATAATAGGAAGCTTTTTTAATTTTGGATGGGTTTTTTTTTAGAAGCGCTATATTTTGTTTTTGACCGAATCCATTTCAAATCAGGCAGGTTCTACACTTGAAGTTGCAGAATCTCTCGGGGACAAAATATGTTGTTTTTTAGTGGAAATTAGGCGATACGTATTTTTGCGATTTGCGAAAAAAAATTTTGTTACAGAGTTATGCATATTTGAATTTTTGGCTTTGTTTTTCAAAAAAACCCCAATTTTTTCTTTAAACTTGTATAACTTTTGAGCTAATTGAGATATTTGCGATTTCTTTTCAGATTCTGGTAGAGTTCACCGTCTTCTTTTGAAATCCGCGAGAAAATTAAAAAAATCTTTAAAATTAACCAAATGGCGGCAGTTTTTCTGAAAATGTTAAAAGTCGATTTTCTCAAAAAACCCACACTTATATTTTTTGTCAATTTTTTGTTGAATTTGCACTATCATAAGGAAAATACCCTGTGAGTTTAATGCGGGCTAAATAACTTTTGTGGGCAGGAGAATTTTTTTTTCATAAAATCGAATTTTCGCATTTTTCTTGAAAACAACAATAGATACAAAAAAAATTTGAGAATATAGTTTGCACATTTAAAAAAGTTATACAAAAAGTTCTCTTACGCATTTATGATATCTTGTACCATTTCCGAGAAAAATGAAAAAATTCAATTTTCATAAACAAAAAATTGTCTTCAATCCTGGCTTATAGAAATACCCACCATTTTTGTTAGATATTAAAAAAATATATACGTTCATATAAGGAAAACTCCATGTTAGTTTTATGTGGGCTGAACAGTTTTTATCATCAGAAAATTATTTTTCATAAATTCGAATTTTGAAATTTTTCGCTGAAACAATTTAAGTTACAAAACGAATGCCAATACAAGAAATTTGTTGACTGAAAAGTTTTTATCTTCAATATGTTTAAATATATATCACATTTATCAAGGTATTTTTCAACAATGTATGAAAACTTTATCTGAATTTCAGTTTAAAAAATAAATAATACCTGGATTAATATTCAACAAAAATGGTGGGTATTTCCATAAGCCAGGATTGAAGACAATTTTTTGTTTATGAAAATTGAATTTTTTCATTTTTCTCGGAAATGGTACAAGATATCATAAATGCGTAAGAGAACTTTTTGTATAACTTTTTTAAATGTGCAAACTATATTCTCAAATTTTTTTGTATCTATTGTTGTTTTCAAGAAAAATGCGAAAATTCGATTTTATGAAAAAAAAATTCTCCTGCCCACAAAAGTTATTTAGCCCGCATTAAACTCACAGGGTATTTTCCTTATGATAGTGCAAATTCAACAAAAAATTGACAAAAAATATAAGTGTGGGTTTTTTGAGAAAATCGACTTTTAACATTTTCAGAAAAACTGCCGCCATTTGGTTAATTTTAAAGATTTTTTTAATTTTCTCGCGGATTTCAAAAGAAGACGGTGAACTCTACCAGAATCTGAAAAGAAATCGCAAATATCTCAATTAGCTCAAAAGTTATACAAGTTTAAAGAAAAAATTGGGGTTTTTTTGAAAAACAAAGCCAAAAATTCAAATATGCATAACTCTGTAACAACATTTTTTTTCGCAAATCGCAAAAATACGTATCGCCTAATTTCCACTAAAAAACAACATATTTTGTCCCCGAGAGATTCTGCAACTTCAAGTGTAGAACCTGCCTGATTTGAAATGGATTCGGTCTTTTGATTGTTTTTTATTTTATTTTTTAAGTGCTTGGATTTGAACTTGAATTTTAAGTTCTGAAAGAATTTGGATTTGAATATGATTTTCCTTATTTATTTTCTTATTGCTAGAGACAATTATTTTTCTTAACAATAATTTACCATTTTTGTGACCAGCAGTAGACGAGGACAGACTCAGTGGAAATACAAGATGAAGGGGCTCGAGTCAAATGGGAAAACAACAACACCACAGGAAACTCAATCACCGAGGCCTCAAACAAAATTCTCCGCAGATATGAGTCCGGCACTCATTGCTCAAACGAATTGGACTTTCGTTGAAACCTTGCTGAAGGTAATGCAAGAAATTAGAACACAAAAGTACAATAATTCATTAGTATTATAGTTTCATAATTATTATATTATAGCGTTCAATTTTCAACATTTTGAATTGATTGAAATTCAAAGATGTGCTCAAAGTGCTTCCAGGTTTATGAAATGTTTATAAATATTTTATAAAGTTGGAAGCATTAGATGTATTAACAATATTTAAATTCAAAGTGCAAATTTGGAAAAGCGCGAATATAAATTAACTATTTAATTAACTGTTTAATTAACTGTTTGCTTTTTAAATTTATTTGATTTTAAAAACCGCAAATTTATAATTGTTCAACTTATATGGTTTGAATTTCAAATTTTTAAATCAGTTATTATGTTTAATTTTAAAATTCGCTACGTTACTTCCACTTTTTCCATATTTGTTGTAAATGTTACTTCTTGTATTGTTTTTAAATTTCAAATTCATGTTTCAGAATCATTACTTTTAAATATGACGTTAAACTTTGAGCAACTCGATTTTAAAGCATTTAAATTGATTAATTTTATATTTAAATTTGGTGAAATATTTCAAAATGTAAAGCTAGATATATAACAGTTTCAAAATGATAACAAGAATAATTTCATATTGCAGTATTTGATACGTTTATCATTAAATAACTTCAAATTGAATCAATCCCGTTTGGTGCGTTTTAAGTTCGAAGTGTTAAAATTCTATCAGTTTGAAAATAAAAATAATTGAAGTTGAATAATTTTGAAATTCAAAATTAAGGGTTTAAAATGAAATAATTTTTAATTAAAGAATTTAAAACCTTCTAATTTAAATAATTTGGTTTGTATCTTCAAGAACTCAGGAAGAGTCTAACCATTTCATTTCAAAATAGTAGCCTTTATAGTTTAATAATTTTAAATTGAAAACTTAAAGCACATAAAACTGAACAATTTTTAAATCAAATCGTGAAAAACAAATTAATTCCGTTATATAAGGGTTTTAAATGAAACAAGTTGGAGTTAATGAATTTGAAAGAGGAATATTTTTATAATCAAAGTTTCGCAAAACAATTTCATATTCGTAAGCAATTTTCAATTGTTTAGTTTCTAATCTATCGAATTTCGATTGTCCCTGAATTTGAAATTGCTTGATTTAGAAGGCTTGAATTTTAAATTATACAACGTTGAATGCTTGCATTGTTATTTCATTATTCTATGTACTTCAAATTCGAAATTATTTCACTTAACTACTTTTTTGAAATAGTACAATTTTTTACGTTTTATCTGGAAATACCATTTCGTTATTAAGATCTGGTAATTCTACTTAGAAGATTTTCAATTTTAAATTGTGTGTTTTGCAACGATCGAACATAAATCAGTTAAATAAGTTCCCAGAAGATTTCTACACTTATTAAAAGCGATGTTTGCAAATTTTGAGTACGATTTTGTAATAGGGAGACAAAAATGTTGATTGCACTAAGATAAAAAGGGTTTTAATTTTTACTCAAAAATATAAACACTCGAACTTGAAAATCTATAGTTAATATAATTTTTTGTAACAGGACTGTAAATCGAAAACGAAGCGAATGTTGGTTGAAAAAATGGGATCAGAGGCCGTGGCCTTGGGCCACGGTGGCGAGTCTCTCTCCGATGTAGAAGAAAACACTTTGGTAGCAAGTCTGTGTGACTTACTTGAGCGAGTCTGGAGCCACGGATTGCAAAATAAACAAGGCAAAAGTGCTCTTTGGTCACACCTCATCATGTACCAAGAATTAGACGAGTGTAACGACACATCCAAAGCAGTCGATGCTAATTTCCTTTCTCCAGGTTGGTTTATGAGTCCATTAAAAAAAAAAAATAATACAAAAATTTGTTTTCAGAAATTCGAATTTTAAAATACATAAACTAATGTTCAAACGCACATCCAAAAACTTTAAGACTATTACGAAATATGAATTGAAAATCTATACTATATCACTATAGATTGATGTCAAATTATTCAACTGGAAAAATCATTACTGTCCGCTTTTTTATTCTTTTCGATTTGTTATTAATGCTTGGCAATATTCGTATATTTTTAAATGTGTCAAATTTCTAAATGGAAAAAATTCTACTAACGATGTTTCCATAATTGGAAATGCAGCGTTGGCTTGGTGCGTGCTTCGGAAGCGACTCGATTGTACGTTGCTCAAAATTCAACTCTTCTTTTCTTTAGCTGAGTGTGTAGTTTTTCTGTAGCGATAATAAAAACCGAAAGGAAATTAGAGCCATATTTTGGATCGTATTTAGTCTGCATATTTTTTGGAATGAATATTTGAATTATTTTATTATAAGAAATGTTTGCTTTTGAAAGAAAAAGACATTCATACATTCAAAGTAGTTTCTTATCGGTTTTTAATTTGTGCACCTATGTATTATCGATTCCTTAAATGTTCAGCACTGATTTCGACCATTTTCACACAAATGCTAACGGCGATGGAAAAAAGCTCTACCAAAAAAGCCTGTCTAATTCTCTTATACAATTTGCTAATTTTTCTTTATTTATTTTCAGGTTCTTAATTTTACTTTGACTAACTTTCTTTGTCATAACGTTTTGATTGCAATCTCTTCGCTAAATTTTACTCTGTAAGAGGGGCTAAACCACCAACGAAATCAGGTGAATTCAGCTGTTTGTACTTTGAATTTATCTTCAGTCTTTAAAGCTACTTCAAAACGAATTGACCAATTGAACTTAATTTTAATTAGGATAAATTGTAATAAAGATTAACTTTGTTCATTTAAAACGAATCGGTTTGAATTTAAATCGGTGTAAAATCTCAAAGTCAGTTCAAATAATTTCAAAGTGAAATCAAAGAAAAGTCCAAATTACTATAATTGAATAATTAGTGTAAAAGCAACTGAATTCATCGGAATTGAAGCGAATTCGACTGAATTAAGAAGTGAAATTAAATGGAATTCAAATCAAATAATCTGAATTCAACTGATTACAACAAAAATTTAATCTAAATTGTAGTAAATTAGAAACGATTTTTGAGAAAATTCAAAGCGCACACAACTGAATTCATCTAACATGTTTTGTTTTTTAAAAGTTATTAACCATTACTTCTACCAAACTGTATTAAGTTCTGTTCGAGTGTTGACAAATTAAATCTTGTGCTTGCAGGCTAAGTTAAATGCGTGCAAATTGAATAAGTCCTGTGATGATTAAACTGCATTTATTTTGCACACTATATAAATACATAGAAATGAACATGTATCTAGATATTAGAAACGGTCTGAAAAAGAAAAAGGAAAATTGTACAAATCACGGTGACAATAATAATCAATGAGTGTTGTACCGAGCGCGTTTCTCAGAGTACTGGTCCTCTAGCCCCTTCTACTCCATGATTTTCCTTTAAATTTTCTGCGAATTCACTTTGAACTGTCATTTATTTTGAATTCATTTAAATATAGTTGAATTAACACTTCTATTAATTGTAAATCGACCCAAAAAATCTCTGAATAGTTTAAATCTAAATTAATCTAAAAGCTTAAAGTCTTCCAAATTCAACGATATGATCACTTTCAGCCTACACATTTTTTGTCAATAGTTAATAGGCAAATGATCGCAAAAACAGGGGTTTTCGGCCTCCCTTTTTAAGCCTCGACTTTCACCCGTTCCCAAAATGAGGTAGACGTTAGGAAAAATCTGAAAGAATTCTCAAATATTCTTTCAACATACTTTAATCCAATACATTTGTCAAATTCTTAAAAATTCAATAATTTACATTTTGCGGGAATTGATGTGCAGATACTTCATCTTGAGAACAAAATAATACAGATGGGAAGCCGTTTGCTCGCTCTACATGCACAGCTTCGTGATGCGAGTGCAGTTCAATAATTAAATTTATGATAAAATCGCTCTTAAGCAAGAAATACCATTTTGAATATTTCTGCACTTGATAAGTCTTGGCACGTGGAGGGTACAGCAGGAAAAGGGTAGAAAAAAAGTAACCTTTCGACATCCACATATAGAAATGGACCAGTATCTTTGTGGAGAAAAGTGTAATTACGTTATTTCACAATGACTACCTGTTCAGAAATGATCACTTATCGTCTGCTATTGCGAACACTGCATTGCTAATTCATTGCTAATGTATTGCTGTTTTATGAAAATCACCATTAATGATTTAAAAAATAAATCAAATATGATTGAATATCGGTTGTTGGATTTGAAGGGTGGAAAAGCAAAAGGAGGTAACGGACAATTTTCCGAAAATGGGGTTTTTTGCTAGAAAACACTCACATTTTGTTAAAAGGATTTGTTCGAAATCATATTTTTTATGGTAGAAATACCTAAAGTTACATTTTCATATCCATTAAAAATAAAGTTTTTTGTGATCATACTATTTTTTATGATATTCACGAAAGGTATATATTTCAATATCTTCATGGCTCAATATAAAAAATGTAAATTTTATTATTTATCATCATCTCGAGGTCGTATCACCATTAAAAAAAAAATTAAACTGATCATTTTTGTCACCATTTTAAGACACTTTTCAGAAACCATGAAATTCCACAAGGAGAAAAAACTCCGGGGTTTAGCGCAAGAGAGTTCAAGGCATTAACGCATGGACTATTCATCAGGCGCATATCGCAGGCCTCTCTTGCTTTATTTCCAAGAGCCTCCACGGACTTTCTCGGCGAGTCTCCTTGCGATATGCCTGTTGACAAGTTCACACCACTAAATGTTCGCAGGAGGCGTGGCCTAAAGGTAAATCGCAATGAGACTCACCGAGAAAGTCCGTGGATTTTTTTTTATCAAACTTTTTCCCCTATATTCAGTAACTCAACATCTCAGGGACCACTCATCAGTTTATTTTTTAATTAAGTATTTATTTTTCATCACTGTCTCAATTCGACTCAGACAGGTTAAAAAAAGTGTCAACCCGTCATGATCACCTTCGGTCAATATTTTCTCAGAACTGGTAGTTTCTTTTCAATCAAACTTTTTTGGTATCGATTAAGTAATGCGTCAAATCGGAAGCAGGATTTTCTTTTCTTCAATTGCAATTTTTATTTCACACAATGTTTTTTCGCTCTCCTGGACAAATGCCATTTTCTCCATTACATTATTTTGAAATAAGGATAGTATATAGTGCTGCCTCATGAATAAAAAGTTATGAAGTAATGTTAAGTAAATACTACTGTAAAGATTGTTAATGTTGTGACCATTATTATTAGAAAAATATTAATTTTTTTTTATAATGAAAATTTAAAAAAAGCATTGGAATGACCTTTTTCGGGTTTTTGGTAGTTGTTTACTTCTTGAAGTTCAACGTAACCTCAACTAAGCAGCTTTTCGGTCGATATTTTCGTACAGTTCATTTCGCCGTAACTTTAAAATAGCACGTAACTAAAAAAACAATCTTTCCTAATATAAATTTAACAACCGATAATCTATCATATTTTATTTGAAAATAGCAATAGTCATGGTTTTCATAAGGGCAGCAATGCATTTTGCATACCCATTATCAGGGATCGGAACCTTTTAAGTTGGACCAGGGTTTAAAGGATTCCACATTCTTTGAGGATTATCTCGTTTCGTACTTTGTCCATCAGTGATTTCACGCATATTGTACGTCGAGGTTTCATGCCAATCGCGTTAATTTTACTCTTGTCCTTTTCTTGACATGTCCATGTCTCGCTACCGTATATAGTACAGTCGGTACAAACATAGAATTATTTGTGGCCATTTTGGCTTTTTTTGTTATGTTTTTATTTCTGAGAATGCACCCTGCTCTACCGATAACTTTCTTACCCTTATTTATGCACCTATCTAACTCCCCATCTATTTTTTCATCGCTAGTTAATAGGCTACCTGGATATATGTACTTGTCAACTTGTTCTAATCTCTCATCATTTAGGACAATGTTGCATATTGTTTTCTCACTTTTTCCTTCAAACACCATGATTTTTGTTTTATTTAGGTTAATGTTGAGGCCCATGTTCTTCATGCTTGTATTAAGTTTATTCAACATTCTTTGCAAGTTTTCGATTGACTCTGCCATAACAAGCTTGTCATCTGCGAATGCTAACCCACGTACCTTCACTGTTTCGAGATCTACACTTTCTTCGTCGAAGAGGGCCCTTCTTAGTCACTTGTCCATAAATATGACAAATAGCCATGAGGACATAACGCATCATTGTTCAACGCCTTGAATAATATCGGACCAATCGCTCATCTTCTTATTCACCCTTACACTCGCTTTGTTACGTGCATATATTGTTTTTATTGCTTGTAGGAGCCCTCCATTCACTCCATACTCTTTAAGGACTTCCCAAAGTTTACTTCTATTTACCGTGTCGAATGTTTTTTCTAGGTCAATAAATGCACATAAAACTTTCTTTCCTATTCTCAAGCTTTTTTCTGTGATCTGTAGTTCGCAGTAGATTTCGCAGTTCTGTTGTCCTATATTTTCACCCTCTAATAATTCTTTAAAAGAGTCTTTTAAAGCGTCTACTATCCCGTTTGTATCATATAGCATTTCACCTTTGCTGTTTCTCATGCTGACAAACTCTGTAATTTTACTTTCCTTCATCTCTTTAAATAATAGTTTCATGGTTCCTTAAAAGTCGCTTCGTATTTTCTTCTCTTCTTCTTTTCTGATTTTATATTTACTTTCCTTGACTAGTCGTTTAACTTTCCTCTTTTTGTATCTGTAATCATTTTCAAGTCTATTTCTCTCCTCATCACTAAAACCTGTGATGTTCAACTTTGTTATATACGCTTGTTTCTTTTCTGGCCGGGCTGCCTCAATTTGATCATTCCACCATGCATCACCAGATTTTCTTCTTACAACCGCCGTACCGCATTCTTCGGTCGCAGTTTTAACAATGATATCCTGTAACATAGTCCAAGCGCTATCTACACGGAGAGACTTTTTGTATTAATATTTTTTTTATCGCACATTCATAATTAAAATAAAATATACGAATTTAGGGATAATCGAGGTACGGTTAGAAAAAGTCGAATAGTGACTATGAAAATGCAGACTAATATTTCTGATTGGAATACATCGTAAGAATATTAGACTCTTACACACACAAAATTACAGTTTTTCTAAGTCGGTGTATTAAATTTTGTAAAGGATTCGAATAACGAAAATTGGTATAGTGCTTCGAAAGAAGCGAAACAAACACTTTGCAATCTTTCTAAACCACTATACGAAAAATGGCGGTCACGTGATCTTGTATTTCACGCTGGCGCATGGCAAAAAGAAAGACGGGTGAAAGTGTATGAACGCACACTATTACATGGGCTACAAATACTTCTTAATATATATATATATATATATATATATATTTATTAGACGGTTGCGCCGCCGCGCCACGCCGCCGCCGCCGGTACCGGTACCGGTAAATGGTACCGGATTTCTTTCCGCCGGGTGATCCGGTGGCTTTTGATTGGTTGCATGAATTCCTGCGTCCAATTAGGAGTTAAAGTAAACCGTTTTAAATAAATATCTTATGCTGGAAATTAATCTTTTGTTCCTACTTATTTATATATTTTTCAAGCTATATGTGAACAATAAATACTAATTTTGATCGTCACGCCGCCCCGCCACCGCTGAGAAGCGAAGAAGGCGGCGCGCCACCAGCCGCCGATCTCTAATATATATATATATATATATATATATATATAATATATAACTTTTTTTTGCTTGGAATATTAGAATATTAGGAATGTTTGAAAATAATGATTCAAGGAAACCGTCGTTCTGATTTTTGTATTTATTGTCCATTTCCAGGTTACACTAGCCTTACGTGGTTATAAATTTTATTTTTATTCTTTTTTCTGAAATTGTCTGTATATAGAAACACAGTTTAAAGAAGAATAGTCAAATTGTAGAATTTTATATTTGGTTTCTTTCCTATTCTCCGATACACGACTGACTTCTTGAGATATACTCGAGGGAGATTGATTTTTAGGACAATAGGGGACCACATGTTAGGAGTTAGTTTACAATAACGTCGCCTTTTGAAGTTAAACGTTCGGAATATTGAGTGATTTAAAAAAAGAGTTTTCGGAGATACTCTCGAATATGTAAAAAAATCTCTAAAATACTAGGGCGTTCTTGATTTATTGTGAGAAATTCTTTGAAAAAGAATTAAAATGTTATTACAAAATTCAGTGAAAACCCATTAAATTAATCCCTGGAATCTGTGCGTTCGTATATTCTATTCTGAAAATCTATTTGCACTTCAGGTTTTAATAAATTCTCTTTCTGTGGCTATCTCCTCTGCACGAGGTGTACATGTGGATCATTTTATGCCTAAACCAAGTATTTGTAATAAACAAGCCCTTTTCTAAGCATACGCTAACCAATCTGTCTCCATTACCATTTGTTTGTGGATCCCCAAAATTACCTAGCACTCCGCCTCAAATACGGCGGACTAAACCATAGAAAGTAGATCCTACTGTTGACATCGTAGAATTTACTAAACGATGCAGAAGATCCTACTACTCCGTTTAGTAAATTCTACGAAGTCAACAGTAGGATCTGCTTTGTATGATTTAGTCTGTCCATTTTGAATTTTCCAATTTTCAATTCAGATTCGTAATTAGCGACCTAAATAACATATAGGTACCAAGATTTATCCAAATCAAGCCGTTTTTTATATTTTCGTCCGCCATTTAAAATTTTCAAATTTTGACTTCAGGTTTGGATTCAGCGAACCCAAAAACCCGTAAGTACCAAGATTTATCCAAATCGAGCCTTTTTTCGTATTTTCGTCCGCCATATTGGATCCGCCATTTTGCATTTCTGAATTTTGACTTCAGATCCGGATTCAGCGACCCCAAAAACCTCAGGATACAAATTTTCAGGATACCAAATTTTCCTGCCATTTTGGGCACTTTTTGTCGAATTCTCTCAGCCAAAGTTTCAATCCATTCCGAGGCTACTCCATTGTTTTTATTATTCATTGTGTAAAGTGTACGTCTACCCAAGTGAAAAAGTTATGTATAGTTTACAATGATATTTCTTATTTGTTTTATACATTTTTCTGTATAAAACAAATGAAATATATCAGTGTTTTTACCACTATATATAAACTATATTGTATAACTTTTTCACCTGGGCAACTACCAGCTTGATGCGATAAATGTGTTTTACGAGTCGAAATCATGTCCAAAATAATTAGTCAGTCGTCGTAAGCTGGAGAGTCTAGTTATAACGTCAGTCCCACCAAACTTCGGTCAATGGAGGTGGAGTGCAGAGACAGAACTAGCACCGAAAGAGACATGGTCGGTTTGTGTTGCATACTGAGAAGGGCACCAGCCTTCAGCAGATTAGTAATAGACACAGATAGTGGTAATAAATGAGGAACTGTGTATATTTTTCCAAAGTTTTCGAAAATTTCTCCAAATCCCAGCAAAAGCGAAAGAATTGATACGGAGTGGGGCGAATTAACATTTGTGTATGCACATGAATCCTGTTTTCTGATTCGTGTAAACGAATTGAGACGCATTTAAATGAATTAAGACAGCGCGAATTGAATGCGTGTGAATTGATATGAATGCGTGGTCAAAGTCGATTCGAAAAAAAATAATAAAAAGTACATGCGTTGAGACTTGACCTAGCGATCCCTAGTGTATCAGCCCTCAGAGTCCCCACTGAGCTATGGCATAGCTTACTAAACATTTACAGAAAATTCTGTATGTAATTGGGACGAATTTTCGTATATATTTTACTCTCACGAATTCAGACGCATTTACCAATGTAGAAGCGCCTCAGTCTTTTCAATTCAATTCGTGTCAATATTTTCTTTTTTGCTGGGATTTGATGTCTCCATAAATATCATAGGTTTTCTAAATTTCACAAGTTCTCTTAATTTACCATAAGTTTCCATGAATTCTCATAATTTTATATATTCCAAAATATCCAAACCATTTAAGAAATTTCCAAGAATTACATAACTTTCCATAACCTTTCGTTAATTTCATCAAAACTTCATAAATTTCCTCAAATTTTCATAGACAAAATTTCCAGTGTTCACCTGCGTCAATTTGCAACAAACAAGAAAGATTTTATTATTTAAATCATGTCTGTATATTCAATTAACTATTCCTATAGTCAATATTGTCATGAAATTAATTACTGAGTACAATTTTTACACGTCGGTCCAACAATATATAATCGCTTCCGGCATTACACCTGGCATGATAGAATAGCTAATTATCGATAATTAAAATTTATCATAAGTATGATTTCACAGAAAAAATATATATATTTTTTGTCCTGCTGTGCCTTCCAAATGCCAAGACTGATTAAGTTGAGAAATAATCAAAAATATATTTCTTGCATAAGAGCGATTTTATCATAAATTTAATTATTGAACTGCACTCGCATCACAAAATTGCGCGTGCAGAGCCATCAAACGTCTTCCTATCTTTATTCTTTCTCAAGATAGAGTGATTACAAATAAATCCCCGTAAAAAGTAAATTATGTAATATTTCATAATTGTGAAAAATGTATTGGATTAAAAAATGTGGAAAGAATATCTGAGAACAGGGAGTAAAAGGAGGCCGAAAAATATTGTTTCTTCATCTTTTGACTTCTAACTATACTGACGAAATTTTTGCAAGCTTAAAGTGATCATATCCTTGAATTCGGAAGACTTTAAGCTTTCAGATGCTTTTTATTCAACAACTCAGAGATTTGTTAGATATCAATATTTGAAGAATTAATTGTAATTGTAATGTATTTCAAAAATTCGCCAGTGTTTCAGCCCCTCGACCCTCTACTTGTTTTTTTATTAATTATTAATTTACCTTTGAATAATTTATTATTAATTAAATTATTCAACATGCTTTTCTTTTCTTTTTCATTTATTCCCTTCTTTTTTGTTAATTATGTATATTTATTTTGCGAATAGCTAAGAAAGCCTCCACTAACTATTTTGGGTTGACGGATCGTTTCGTTTCATCCTTAAAGGAGAAAAACATTTATAAAATTGCTTCGTATATCAAGAACAATTTCAATGGTAAGCCGTCGCCTTTGGCTTGCCGAAAGTCTTGTTTTTTTGCCTGAAATTCTTTAACACAAGGGGGCAAGATGACGAAGCCCTGGATTGAAAAGGGGTTTATAATCGAAGAGCTTCTTTTTGTTGTGCTGCTAACTCGCATGTTCTTTTTCTGTGGCTCCAAATTCTGTATTATATATGCATGCCTCTTCATCATTTTAGCAACTTTCATTTCGTAGACTTTTAATATTAAATTTCATTTATACTAATACTAATATTTATTCACCGATTATTTATATACGCAAAATATTAAATAATAATAATATTATTTAGAATGTAAAAGTTTCTAAAATTTTTTACTTTTTTTCAAAGTTTATAGGTACCTTTGTTTTCATTTTCTTATATTTATATAAAAAATTTTAGTTCATAGTTGTACGTATATTTTAGACTTTAATCTGACTTTGTGTAGTCCGAAAAAAGTTATAAAGTTCTATTATTAGCATGTTGCCTGCAAGATTTTAACTGCAAGTTAGAATAATTACTATCTTACCGAAAAATGGCACGAATTATTTCTAAATACTTCATTCATTGAAATTAGTTATTAAGTAATTTAAAACTGCTGTTTTATTTTCAGAAACTAATGATTTTCAAATTTACTTTTGAAGCATGTTAGTCTTACGAACAAAATTGTAATAAAAAATGGTAGCTTTTGAAAATATAGATTGGGGAAACCCAGTACGAGGTGGATAGAAAAACTTTTGAAGTCATAAAGTTGATAAATGATGAACAAGCGGAGAAAGTATTATATACCAAATTAAAGAAATTCAAAAACATTCTTTCATTTATGCAGTGATTATTATTCATGATATTATAAAAATGGTACGAGCTCCAAACTGTGTCGTATTTAACATGCAATCACGACAGTCATTGCTACCAACTATCGTAGACAAAAAAAACTACGAATAATTTTATTTGGCCATGTTGATGAAATGCATATCTTGCTTATTTATTTCAAAGTTGTTACCTAAGCCTAACCAGCGAAAGAATAGTGAAAGTAATTTAGTACCTTATTAAATGAAAATTTTTCATCCGCATTTCAAAAACTCATTTTTTCCTTTTTTATTTAAAAAATAGCAAGTAAGTGGTCAGAAGGCTAGTTATAAAATTCGTTTTTAATATTGCTACTCAAAAAAAAAAACAACAAAAAACTATGGACCTTTTGCTTCAAAACCTAGTCACTTTTTCCCATATTATTCATTTCGTACTCGTATTCACCTCGTACTGCTTTCCTCTACATTTTTGATGAAAGCCTTTGTAGACTGATGATTCAATCTTAGAAAAGAGTACCCGGGTTCTTCTCGATTGTCGAAAATTCTTCTTATTCAAATCTTCATAATTCAATCTTAAAAATTCAGAATTAGTCAATCTTTAAAAATTAGCCGATCATCAAATGAGCAGCCACTAAAATTGAACAGTTTTTATTTGAGACCTTCAAATATAAACAAATTCTGTACTGAGCACTTAAAACTAATTCTTAAAATTTTTAAATGAACAATTTAAATCTATTGCAGCCTTTAATTGAAAATTTTAGTCTTTTAAAAGAATTAAATTAAAAATGATCGAATTTTGAATGGTTGAATTTCATATTATTTGTTTTGAAACGTTTTCAAGTAAAATGGTTTATGTGTTAGGTTAGAGTTTCCAATTTGAAATAAAATAATAGAATCTTGAATGCTTCAACCTAAAAGACTACTGTGGCTTTCAATTTCATATTGTTATTCATGTTTGCTTCAGATGTATAATTAATCAATTTTGAATACTTCAAACCTAATATTTTTTCAAGTCTGTACTTTTAAAGTTTGAATTTTAATATCATTTTCCTTTTTAGGACTGATATATATATATATATATATATATAAAATAAAGTTAAACAACCACCGCAGGGTACCACTAAGAGCAACTGCCATCTAAAAAAAAAAAAGATGTCAATAGCCCCCAGTGGAACCGCGGTAAAATACACCTATGGCCACGTCTCACATCCGTGAGATGGGTGGTCACAGGGCACGACGAAATCACAACGACAGGCCGGCGAAACCCTCGTGTGTCTTGAGGACACGAAGCGACCCAAGGATGACAGCTTTCTGCATCCATCTCGCAAGTGCCTTGGCATATTTTTGGCACGCGGGTATGGCTTTGAGGTTACGAACCAGTGATAGTTTAGCACCTCCGAGAGCACCTATCACAAGGACAATTACTCGTACCGAATATTTTGGGTACAGTCGTTGCAGCTCTCTTTTAAGGTCTTGATACCTCTCCTCTTTTTCTTTCTCCTTTGCAGTGATATTGTATTCGGACGGAGCCGAGAATTCGATCACGAATATAGTTCGTTTCTCGAAGTCTTGGAGAACAATGTCAGGCCTCGAGTGCGCAACGGAGACTGCTGCCCGAAAATCATAGTTCCAGAAAATCTGGCACTTCTCGTTTCGGACAATTAACTCTATATCCCTTGGAGCGTTCGGCAGGGCAGGGTCGCGACCAACACCATAAGAGCGACAAAGGTGGTAATAAAGTACTCTTAGGGCCGCGTTATGTCTATAGATATACGTTGTTCCTGCGTGGGTTGGACACCCCGATAGTATGTGTTCTAGGTACTCAGCGTGTGCATGACACGCTCTGCACCTATCACTGGGAACTTCTTGACATAAAATGCGGTGACGGTATGCTAAGGTGGAGATGACACCGTCCTGGCATGCGAAAATAAAGCCCTCTGTACCTGAATTGAGCCCTGATGATTTGAGGAAAGCAAAAGTTTGCTCCTTCGACAAGGACTGTTTTTCTGCATTTCTGTGAAAGTTTCCGTGCATATGCTTGTCGAGTAGCTCTTGGTGAAATTTTCCAACCTCTGCTTTCTTCACTTCGGCTTTTAGACGTGAAGCATCTAGATGGAGTAATGCACTTTCCTCACTTCTGATATTAAAATTCAGGCCAAGGGTCTCGGCAGCTTGCTCCGCGGCTTTGTAAAGGAACGCTCCTTCGCCAATCATCTCGTGGTTTCTGACCATCTTTAGGAGAGGATCTCTGCCATTTGCAACGATGTAAGCTGTACTCAAAATAATTCGGTTATGAAGACACTGGAGATTCAGAAGTCCGCGTCCGCCTTGACGGCGTGAAATGTATAATCGCGGAACTGACGAATTGATATGCAAGCTTTTACGCATATGCATGATCTTACGCGTGGTGACATCAAGGGCCTTAAGCTCGTTCTTCGTCCATTGAACCACCCCAAACGAGTAGAGTAGGACCGGGACGGCAAGCATGTTAGTCGCAGATACCTTGTTCAACGCCGACAGATTGGAAGACCAAATCTGTCGAAGAAGATGCTTGTATCTGCTTCGGAGAGACTCCTTCACTGATGTTACGTCCTGAATGCGGCTTTGAGGCACGCCCAGGTATGTATAGGTCTCTCCAGTGTTAAGATGTCTAATAACACTTATATCGACAAGCTCAGGGTCCTTGGGAACGCCAGTAATCTTTCCTTTCTTCAAATGAATTTTGGCACACTTTTCCAAACCAAAGTCCATCCCAATCTCTCCTGTGTAGTTCTTGACGATATTTATAGCAGTTTGAAGTTTGCTTTTACCAGCGGCATAGATCTTCAGGTCATCCATATAAAATACATGAGTGACCTTATGCTCACGCTGATTAGTGTCGCCACAGAGGTATCCAGGAGAATTTCGTAGTGCGAGAGATAGAGGCAGAAGTGTGATGCAAAAAAGTAAAGGGCTCATACTATCCCCTTGAAAGACGCCCCTCTGGAAGGTGACCTTGTTCGTCGTCACTCGATGATTCCTAGATGAGATTGTAAATCTAGTTTTCCAAAGAGGCATCAATCTCTCTATGCATCTCACTATGTGTGGATGTACCTTCAAGCTTTCCAACAGAGAGATGATAAGTCTATGAGAGGTTGAATCGAAAGCTTTCCGGTAGTCAATCCAGGCCATTGAAAGGACGCGCTGATGGACTGTAGCGTCTTTACAAACACACCTGTCAATCAGCAGGTTCTCTCGACAGCCTGCTACACCTTTTTTCGAGCCTCGTTGTTCGTACATCTCTCGCCATACAGGCTCAATTCGTCGAACAATCCTGTTGTTTAGGACAGCTGTAAAGATCTTATACAGTGTGTTCAAACAAGTTATTGGCCTGTAATTCTCCGGTTTGGACAAGTTGCCTTTTTTCGGTAGGAGTATAGTACGTCCTAACACCAGCCACTGCGGAATGGGCGTCTCCGACTTTAAATATGAGGTGAATATGCGGGCCAAATGTTGGTGGATAGAAGTAAACTTCTTCCACCAAAAGTTCTTGATACAATCTGGTCCAGCACCGGAAAAGTTCTTCGTGCCTCTAAGTGCTTTTTTCACCTCTTCGGCAGTGACTGATGGGCACTCCTCATCAGATTTTATGAGGTTGTCGCAAAACTCCTTGAAGCGGATGATATTGTCAGTATCTTCTTTCAACTCTAGTGTTTTCGGGATCTTGTACACCTCTCTCCAAAAAGTCTCTACCTCCTTGGGCTTGGGTGGATTTTTTACAAAAACAGGGGGATCACTGAAGAGGCGTGATGGGTCAGCAAGAAACTGTTGATTCTCCCTGATCCATCTCTCCCTCTTCTGTATCCTCCTCCTTGCGTCAGATAACAGCCTTATTTTGTCAACAATATGCTGCTTGATTGTCAGCAGCTTTGACTTGTTCAGTGTGTGATTCAAGGTCCTTAGTTCTTGGGCGAACTTTCGAACCCTTTCCGTGAACGGTTTACCAGATGTTATGTAGTCAATCACACATTGAACACGGGACGCATTCTGTCTTGCCCATCCAATTTTCTTGTTCAGTTGATGCAAGCGTCTTTTGGTCTTTTGATCCATCGTCGGTTTCAGCCTTCGATTTGAATCAGCCAAAGCTCTCGCAGCACCATAAACTGAGCAATTGATGGTCCAGAGGTCGGAATCTTGCGAGATATCTCGACGAAGGGAGGCATCCATTTCAGCCAGATCTTGGGGCTTAGGAGGAACTTGCATGTTGATGTTCCTCCTTGTACTGAAATTGCGATCATCTTCCAGAAGGTGCCTGGTTTCTGCGGTTGGTCTTAATGTCGTTTCATCTTCGTCTGCAGCTTGTTCAAGCAGCGGTTGAGGAAGCGCTCCGCGTACATATCCATTTTTCCGGAGGTAGTCGGCTTGATTTCGCAAAGACTGATGCGAAACGTGTTGAAGCTCTGGGTGTTTCTCGCACCACAGAGTATGCATACGTGCCATAAAGCCTCCGCGAACAGGGATAATACTGGCATCGTAGCAGTCTAGCACGTCATTCTTAAGTTGATCCGTCCACTCAATGTGGGCGTTTCGCCGGTTCGTCGTCGTGTTTCCATCTAAATTATTTTCAGCACCCCGAACTCTAGCATGATCGGCATTGTTTGCCGATCCATTGTCGGGTGCTCTGCGCGTTCGATCGTTTTGAACCGCATCTACAACATTTTGGTGGTTTGTTGGTTTCATTGTTGTTCCCACGAGCAGCTAGGGAAAGGGTTTGTCAATCCTTGTAGAGCCCCGCATGCAAGGATAAGGCTGTACTCTGAGACGTCGCCCGGTATCCCAGAGTCACCGTTAAAGACACCTCACCCAGGTGCCATGCAGCTTTCGGCACGGTTCTCACACCTTCGCTTAGGGGTTATTCCTTCGGGACCATCCCTGGACAATTGTCCGCGACTGCTTATTAATTATTGTAACCATATTCAGCAGAAACCCTTGGTACGGGGACCCTCCATCCGCAACCCGAGGACGCGTTCGGTGGCTTTGTCATAAGCCCTTCGGTTCTATTCCAAGGGAATAGAAACCGAAACCGAATGGTGTCAGAATATATATATATATATATTTAGAATTTTACGTTTATAAATGTTTTATTTAGAAGTATTTTTGCTATTTGACTTCTTCAATATTAAGAATTGATCAGTTTTGAAGTCTTTAAATGGACATTTTGAAATATAAAAGTTTGTAATATAAAAGTGTTTAATTTGTTCAACTTAATTGTTTAATTTTTTTTTTTATTTGCTTAGTTTTTAAGTCAAACCATTTTGATGGCTTGCCTTCTTCATTGTAATCGCTTTAAAGTAAAAATTGTTCACCTTTGAACTGAACATTCCATTTGAAATGTAGGATTCAATATTTTTTATTCAATCTTTAATACTTTCAACAGTTCAAATTTACTCATTATTTCTTATATTATTGTCTTCAACTTCAAAATGTTCAGTTCCTAATGTCTTCATTTTAAATATTTTAATAATGTTTTTAGTTTTAAATTGTTAATTTTTGAGGTTATTAAATTAAAATCCAGAATCTTTGCAGATTTGTATTTTAAGAAAATTGCATGGAATAGATACTAAATTCGGCAATCAATAATAAATTCAGTATTAACTATATTGAATTGAGCTCATACTATTTATATTGTTTAGTTTGAATGAAATTTAATTTTGCCTGTTTGGCTTAAATGAAGTTTGATTATTGCCTGTTAGAGTTTATTTGCATTCATGAATGGCTGAATGCATTGTGATATGTCGTAAAGTAGCAGACAAAAAAATGGACCCCGATTTAAAGAATGTTTTGAAATCTCAGACTTGTCGAATCTGGCCTTGGAAACAGACGTTTCTCCGACGAGGGGAACTGAGAGAAGCAGAACTCCAGGTGAAAGAAAATCTATTGGTCCCGAACAACTGAGACCGCTTCCTGAGTCCTTGGTCTTCGATATCCGGAACGTCCAGGCGATGACTGACATAAAAACTCACATCGGGTACGCCAGAGCCTGGGTGCGACTTGCACTTGAGAAGAAATTACTGTCTAGACATTTAAAGACACTACTAGCCGATACTGGATTATTAAGGTACCAAAAACCGAAAGTTTAAAAAAAAATAACAAATTCAGTTAGTTATTTCCGAGGGGTTGGACCACTCAACTTTCGAGTGTATACCTGCTTTTAAGATTTCACAAAGATTTTAGAGATTACACAAAGATTTTAAACATTTCACAAAAATGTAATGGATTTCAAAAGATTTTGAAAGTTTTTATAAAGATTTAAATGATTTCTCAAAGATTTCAGAGATTTCAAAAAGAATTCAATTCATTTAAGAAAATTTTTAAAAGATTTCAAAAGATTTAAGAGATTTAACAAAGATTTTAAAGAGTTTTCAGAAATTTCACGGATTTCAAAATATTTCAAAAGATTTTATAAAGATTTCAATGATTTCTCAAAAATTTCAGATTTGAAAAATTTTCCAAGATTTCATAGATTCCAAAGATTTCACAAAGAGTTCAAATATTTCACAAAGATTTCGAAGATTTCAAGAATTTCAAAAGACTTCTGAAAGTTTTCATAAAGACTCCACCAAGATTTGAAAGTATTTATTTCAAAGTATTTGAAAGATTTGAAAGATTTCACGAAATCTTGTACACCAGATTTCAGCAGTAATCAACTGCTCGGTTATTTCTTATTTCCTATACAGGGTGTCCCAGTGCTCAAAAAACATTTTTGTAGTTTTGAATTCTAACAAAAAAAATGGCGTCGAAAAAAATTATAAACAAATTTTGCTTAAGGTAATAATTACCGAGTAATTAACAATTAAAGATTAACCGATCAGAAGCACGCATTAGAAGGTCGACAGTCCATGTGCCATCGACAAGAGTGTGTGCATAAACAAACTCAGTTCGTATAATTTCTCCTTCGTTCGCTTTTCCAGTAGGTTGTGACTCTCTGGTGTAACTTCACACGTCAACGAGATACAAAAATTGAAAAAAAATATTTTCCACAACCAACCAAATTCGACAACATTCTCATGAATTCTGTGAATTCCCTCAAATTTTGTAGAATTTTCGAGAACTCAGTGGAATTCTTCTGCATTCTGAAGAATTCTCTTGAATTCAGCGGAATTTTCTCAAAATCATCGAAATTCTCTCTAACTCTGTAGAATTCTTTTGATTTCAGCAGTATTCTTTTGGATTCAGTGAAATTCTCTTGAATTTTGTATCATTCTCATGAATTCAGTAGAATTCTCTTGATTTGTGTAAAATTCTCTTGAATTCAGTAGCATTCTTTTAAGTTCGGCAGAAATCTCTTCAATCCAGCAGAATTCTCTAACGTTCAGCAGAATTCTCTTTAGATCAACAGCATTCCCTTGAATAATGTAGAATTCATCCTGAATTCAGAAAAATTCTCTTAAAATATGTAAAACTCCCTTAAACTTTGTTTAATTCTCTTAAATTCAGTAGAATTCTCCTAGGTTTGACAGAATTCTCTTCAGTTTAGTCAAATTATCCTGTTTTCATTCGAATTTAGCAGAATATTCTTGAAAAGAAAATTCTGCGGAACTTGGAAGATGCTGCTGATTTCAAGAGAATTTCGCTAATTTAAAAAAAATTCTACTGAATTCAAGAGAATTTCACTGATTTCAAGACAATTTCACTGATTTCAAGACAATTTTGCTGATTTCAAGAGAATTTTGCTGATTTCAAGAGAATTCTGTCAAACCTAAGAGAATTCTACTAATTTGAACAGGATTTTACATAATTAAAGAGAATTCAAAAGAATGATACAGAATTCAAGAGAATTTCGCTGAATTCAAAAGAATTCTGTTGAAATCAAAAGAATTTCACAGAGTTAGAGAGAATTACGCTGATTTTAAGAAAATTCTGCTGAATTCAAGAGAATTCTTCAGAATTTAGGAGAATTCCACTGAGTTCTCGAAAATTCTACAAAATTCAAGGGAATTTACAGAATTCATGAGAATGTTGTCGAATTTGGGTGATTGTGGAATATTCGAGGGAATAGTACATTGTGTTACAAGTGCGTGATGTTGAACATTCCAAGAGTGTTACAAACTTCACACGAGTGGAATGTCTTCGAGCACATGTCACACACGATATTTTTTGCAAAAAATGCATGAAAGTGCAATGAAAAATACGATATGGAGGTCGGTGGTGCGGGGGGTGCAGGCGGCGAAGCCCCTGCCGGGGTGTTCGGGGGGCGAAGCCCCCTTACTGAGAATAACCACCAAATATTGAGTCACAATATTATTACATTAAACTTAAAAAAAAAAACATTGAGTAACGTGCCCACAGTGTTGAGGGTGCTAGACTTTCCGAGAGTTCGTCAAAATATGCAAGGAGCACGTTTTCTGTTACAGAGGTTATTCCACTTGTTTGGCACCTGTATTCATATCGACTGGTCGGATGTTTGACAGCTTCTGATTGGTTAATCGTTAATTGTTAATTACTTGGTAATTATTGACTTTGGCAACATTTTCTTATAATTATTTTCGACGTCATTTTTTGGTTAAAATTCAAAAATACACAAATGTTTTTTGAGTACTGGACACCCTGTATATATATATATATATATATTAGGGTGGCTCAAAAATGCATGGACAATTTTTTTTTCATGCTTGAAGCAACGATCCCCTCTATTTCGTTCCAAATCCGAAAAAAGAAAATGCCTAATTTTTGTTTTTTATTTTAATTTTATTTTAACTGCTGCCGGTTTTGTCTTGAAGTTTCCCATGTAAAATGCATGGGGAAAAATCACTTTTTTCAGTTTTTAGAATTGACGTTTTCATGCTTCTAAATGGTGCCTAAAGGACCTTATTTGAACAGACTGTGTGCAAAACAATTTTCGTGCATGCGCAGTTTGAATTTGTTCAAATAATTGAAAATTAATTAAGCAATGTTAATAAATATTTCACTAGACCAATATGTATAAATAATTTGAGGCAAAAAAAGATGAGATTGCAGTACTCAAAATGTAGTTTCTATGAAGAATTGATATTTTTGGTTTTAAGGGTACTTTTAAGGGACTCGTAGGGGTTGTTAGGGGTTCAAACCCATATATGTCCGATACATGAAATTCTTCGTTGGATGATTCTCTACAAGCCTCTATATTTTCCCGTCACATTTTTTCAAACTCTAAAAAATTATTACAAAAAATCAAAAAAGTGATTTTTCAGAACGCAATCATAAGAATGGTGTGTTTTCATGCCTCCATAGACAAACGCAAAAGTATGCTTTTTGAGCGGCGGCTGGCGGTGCGTTAGATGAGTTGCAAAATAGGGTTCAGTTAGCACGGCGTGACGTAGAGTTAAAAAAAGAGCTTTGTTTGTTTGTGCTCATAGTATTTTCGTAACGCTAGAGTTGGCTAGAGAGAGATCGTGGTAGACAAAGATAGAAAGAGAATTCATGGTGGATTAGTGAGTCGATGTTTCTAACAAAGAGTATAGCGTGTTCCTATCGCCTCGCACATTATACTTTGTTGTCTCATTCACGCTCGTTAGAACAAAAACGCAACAGAGCTCATGCGTACCTTCACTGACTCAAAACGTGATTTTGCATTCTTCCATGGAGACAATGAAATCACGCCATCTATGAGTTACGAAATGTACTATTTCCTAATGCATTTTACATGGGAAACTTGAAGTCAAAACCGGCAGTAGTTAAAATCGAAAAAACAAAAATTAGGCATTTTCTTTTTTCGGATTTGGAACTAAATGGGGGGGGGATGATTGCCCTCTAAAAAAAGTGTTTTTGACTCACCTTTATCTGTATATCGTCGGTCTTTTTTTTTTTTTTATATATATATATTAATTAGTCGCTAATTTTACTTTCTTATAGGAGTCAGTATAAAAGATCTGCATTCCTGCGTTGTGAAGAGGAAAAAGAACAGTTTCTCTATCATCTCTTAACTCTTAACGCTGTAGATTACTTCTGTTTTACCAACAATTATCCATCCACAAAATTACCATACAGGGTGGTAATTTTTCCCAGCAGAAAAGCAAGCGCGGCGACAACTTCGGCCAACAGTTGGATTGCCATTTCTGGCACTCTCTGTGAAACCAAACCCGTTCCCATTCCAAAAGGAGGACTCGAATTTGTCTTTCATGTTAGTTTTGAAAATATTTTGTATTAAAATGACAAATTTATTGGAAAATTTCTTATTTTGTACAATCTCTGTCATTTTTTAGCATAAAAATATAGGTGTGCTCTCGACCTTACGGATAGGTCACGATAATACGGGAATATCACCGAAATGGATGGTGGAACATGTGGTAGTTCGAAACGAAGTTACGGGTCACACGTTTAAATTTCCCTGTGGTCGATGGCTTGGCAGAGGAATAGATGACGGCTCAACAGAAAGATTATTGGTGGGAGCTCTTGTACCCAAAAGTATTGACAGTGAGGAACTAGTTGAATCTTGTTCAACACCGCCAAGATGCAGATCTCCCAGTATTCCAAGGAGACCGACGTTGTCTCAAAATGAACTTCAGCATTTGCTCGGTAATTATTTTATACGATAATAGATTGTTATCCCGGGATTAAGATTTAAAAATATATTGAAAAAAGAAACTTCATTTTTTCCGCAAGTTCCCCGTCCACAATTAATGTATCAAATCTTGCAAGTAATTTCTTAAAGATAATAATTTTGATAAAACAGAATTATGTAGCTAGATGTTCATGAAAATTATAATTTTCCTAAAGTTTACGTTTGAAAAGTGAACCACGTTTAATTTAAGATTTTAATTTGAAAATCACATTAAAGTCGAAATGATTGAATTGAATTTCACGATTCTTATTTAGAAATGTTTCAGTCGTACGCGAAGTTTCGAATCGTTCAATTTGTAATGCTTTATTTTATTTGTTATTATTTTTATTATTTCTACGAACCGAATTTAAAATTTTGGAATTTAGGAAGCTTTGAGTTTTACATGCTTAATTTAGAAGTCGGATCGTGGTAGAGAAAAATCGATTGGGAATTCGTTCAGAGAAAAGGTGCAAACGTGGAAGTGAGTTTAATCGGCGGCTGGATAAGCGATTTATCTTGGAGAGTGTTATTCTGAGTTGGGATAAAGATTTAATAGCAGTGGAAGTGAAAAGTGAAGAGGTTATGGGTGACAGTGCAGTGATTAGTGATGAAAAGAGCCACGAGAGGCAGCAGGTCATGGAGAACGGGGACACTACTGCAGTGCAGCGGAAGTTCGAAGAAGCTGATTTGATAGCTGATGAACACATTGAAGTTGAATCGCCGAAGATAGTGAAAATCGAAGAGAAAAAAAAGAGAGGGGGACCCAAAAATATTGATAAAGCAAAAATAGCGGATGCCAAAAGCGCGGCAAAAATGAAAAAGTATGTGGTGAAAAGTGGGGGAGAGTTTTTTGGGAGGGGTCTGAAAGATGAGGCTTTCAGAAGAAGCAGAAAAATAAACAGATCTCCACACGGAGAAACCCAAGCACCATTGATTCTTGCGTTTGACACGACCCGTTGGTGTTTGTCGTGAAAAAACGTATTAACACCACTGCACGCTGCATACGCACGATTCATTAGTGTTCACGCAGTGGCCAGTGATGTCTTACGCAATAAAAATCAAAACACGACTCAGGCGTTCGTGCGTGCCATTGGAATGAGTCTACGCATCAATAGTCAATGCGTACGCGGCACTCACCAATGTGCGTAACAAGAAAGAATCGCGCCGTCGCACATGAGACTTTCATGTCAAAAATATCTACAACCGCTTCGCGCATACTATTGAGTGTTGCGCGTTGCGGTCTTTGAAAAATCGTGTAGAGCTAGATATTTTAACTTTACTCACCGTTAAAATTCAGTTTTCAGAGCGGAACAAAATAAAAGTAGCTGAAAGGCATGACAAATATGAACAATCAAATATAAATATTAGAAAATAGTTATTTATTTGTTATTTGCTATTTTTTGCAACGCCTGTCCGAAAAAGTTGTTAGGAGGTGGTAACGAAAAATACAAATTTTATATTGCATAGAGTGGGGTAAAGAAATTTAAAAAAAAATTCCAATTTTTGAAAAAAAATTTTGTGCAAAATAATGTTTGAAAAGAAAACGTGAAAAAAATGTTGAAAAAAAATGGTCTGAAAAAAATTGTATGCAAAATAATGTTTGAAAAAAATTTGTTGAAAAATGTTTTAAAAAAAATTTGGTGAAAAAAAATTATTAAAAAAAAAATGTTGGCGTGTATGCTCTTTTGCCCGGAAGGGGGGGGGGGCTACGAAACCCTAAAAACAAAACCCTAAAAACAAAACTTCAATCATTAAAAAATTTGTTAACGTTAAATCTAAATTTATTTCAAGAAGATACCACACCAGTGTTTAAAGTTACCTATGCCAGTGTCTAAAGTACCTTATCTCGAAAGTGCGCATGCGTAGCTTTTTCATCAGTGTCTAAAGTGTCAAAGAACTATTTTAAGATCAGTATACCTTTCCGCTCGAGTATTTAATTGCTTAGAATTGTTTCAAACTATATTTATAATTATTATCATCATTTAAAAAGGGATTACTTAGAGGTAACTGAACTTACATTCAATTAGATGAATAATTGTATCACGAATGATTCTTTATTGTTTTGGATAGCGATGAGCGCCGTCCGCACGCACTAACTATTAATGCGTAGACTATGGCCAGTGACGCGCACGAACAACTCAGTCATGTTTCGATTATTGTTGCGTAGGTGCCATTGGCCACTGCACGAAACACTAATGATCCGTGCGTACGCAGCGTTCAGTGGTGTTTCGCGATTTTTTTCCCAGCAAACACCAACCATTGGTGTTTCGGTTTCTCCGTGCAGTGGGAAGGGAAAACAACATTAGAATTCAGAAGGAAGAAGATGAGAAAAATGAGGATTGGCAGGAAACAGAGAAGGATGCAGAGCGGGGCAGCACCCTAGAACACGTGTGCCCGGAAGATGAGAACAAGAATGAGGAAAACAAAGAATATAAAATCGCGCGAAACGAAGGAAGCGGGAAAACGTCCGAAGAAGAAGAGGCAGAAGAAAAAGCGGAAGAAGAGCCAAAAGACGGGATACAGAAGTAAAATGAGAATCAAAAAACCAGAAAGGAAGGAGGAAAAGATAAGACTAAACAGGAAGCAGCGAACCAAGAACAAATGCATCAAATAAGGGAGGTCCTCGAACGGAGAAACATAGGAGTGGATGAGAACTCTAGAAAGGAATTGGCTGGTGGGAAGGAAACCAACGGAAAGATCGTGGAACAAATGAAAGAAGTAAGGAAGATCGTGGAAAGATCAAGTTCGAATTTAGAGAAGGAAACCCAAAAACTCAAGATAAAAATTGGATTACTAAGACAAAGGATCAGGAATGACGCCAGAAAGTGGAAAATGGAAAAAGCGGAGTTAGAGAACAGCGTATCGGCATGGAAAGAAGAGGCGGAAGTGAAAGAACGAGAAATAGCCAAACTTGAAAGGGCTTTTACATCTGTGTCAGCGAAGAATGATAAGAAAGGTCACAGGCAGCAAAATAAATTGCAAAACTCGAACGCAGTTAGGGATCGTGCATAAATTACGTAACACTTTTTGGGGGGAGGGGGGGTCTAGCTTAATGTTTCACAATGGTGAAAAACTACAGAGAAAAGTCGGAAAAAGAGTTACATAGGGGGGAGGGGGTCAAAATTGTCGGAAAACTGCGTTACGTAATTTATGCACGACCCCTTACCGGACCAAGAAATGCAAAGACATATGAAAATTAACAGGAGCAGCCAAGGAAGGAAGAGAAGGAACAGCGAGAACCGGAAGAGCAGAGGCCCCAACGAAAGAGAGCAGCATGTCGAAAACCAAGAGATGCAGCGCAACATTGAGGGGGACCGAAATTCTCACTTAAAAAGCACAGCGGGAAATCAAGGAGGCGAAGCATCCAGAAATTCGTGAGAAAGAAGTAAACCTAAAAAAAAACGGGAAAAGCTGAAGGAGCAGGATTATCGACGAGAAATGACGAGGAGGAGATGGAGGAAAAACAACTTAATTATCAGGGGAGCAAACTTGCAAGGAGAGGAACCAGAAAAAGAAGTGTAGAGGTTCTTGAAAGATAAACTTGGAATTGAAAGCAACAAAATCGAAGCAATACGTCCGCTGAAAGCAAGAAGAGAAGAAACAAATGTGAGAGTGGAGCTGAAATCGTGGGACGCGAAATCCAGAGCTCTCAGAAGAAAGCTTGAGTTGAAAGGTACTCCCATTTTCGTGGTCGATGATTTAACCAAGTGAGAAAGAGAAGTGAAGCAGTGGCTGGAAATGCGGGTAAGAGAAAAAACAGATAGAGAGCAGGATGCGAAAGCAGGCTACCGAAAACTCATTATTGATGGTGTAGTCAATTACTGGGATGAAAGAGAGAGGACTCAGCGAAACGGTTTTTCGGCAAAAGAGATGATAGATTCGGATCGCGACATAAAGGTAGTAATTTGGCACATCGCGGGTTTCAAACATCAAAGAGATGTATGGGAGTTTCTTACAGGCTTTGACATACTAATATTACAAGAAACATGGATAGAAGAAAAGCATGAAAAAGATACAGTTGTGAACCTGGACCCAAGCTACAAATGGCACGGAAAAGCAGCGACCAGAGAAGCGAAGAAAGGACGAGCCAAAGGAGGACAGCTTGTGGGCATAAGGAACCACTTACTGCAAGGGATAAAGGTATCAGAATGGGAGTATGGATTAATTATTGAAAAGGCAGGAAGGAAGGGGAAAGGAAAGATTATAAAAATCTACAACAACGTGGGAGTAAGTGAAGTCAGGTCAAAAATTAGCAATCTCGTGGAATCAAGAATCAAAGAGGATGATTGGATGCTGATAGCAGGGGACTGGAACGCAAGGATAGGAGAGGATCAAGGGAAAACAGAAGCAGAAGAAGAGCAGATAAGAACATCGGAGGACAAAATCCTGAATGCAGAAGGAAAAAAGATGCTAGAGATATGTGAGGAGTTCGGATTGGTGGTTATGAATGGAAGAACCGCAGGGGATGAAAAAGGGAACTTGACTTATGTCGGAGCGGGAGGAAGTTCAGTTCTAGACTATGTAATCGCCCTTGAAAATGGAAGAAGGAACCCAGTAGAAGATCTCAAAGTGTTGGACAGAATTGAATCTGATCACATGCCAGTGATGTTCATAATACACGACTCGGAACGGGAAGATCCGGACCAAGAGAGAAGATGGGAAGATCAAGTCCAGGAAGGAGAAGAGGACTGAAAACTACTATGGAAAGAAGAAGAAAGAGAAGAATTTCAGATCAAGCTACAGGAGAACTTGGAAGAATGGAAGGAAAAGAACCAGGAGGAAGACCCTGTGAAAAGAATGGAAGAGCTGGCGAAAATTATTAAGAAAACAGCAAAGAAAATAGGAATGACAACATCAAATAGAAAACCAGCAGGAAGAAAGCATCATGACAAGGAATACGCAAGAATGAAAAAGAAGGCAAGAAGGAAGTTAAGAAAATACAGATGCGCAAAGAAAGAAGAGAAGGAATATAAAAGACGAGTATACGTTACAGCTAGGACAGCACTAGGAAATTATCTCAAAAAAAGTGCAAAGGAATGGAAGGAAAAAACTGGAAAAGGGTAGAGCAAAACGATGAGTTATTTCTGGAAAGCAATAGTAATGTACAGACCTAGAAGGAAAAGGGGAGGAAGAAGAATAAGCAAAGAAAGCTGGGTAAACCACTCCAAAAAATTCCTGAATGCAGAAGAGGTTGCGACGGAGGCAGGAGAAGGAAATCATGAGCAAAGGGAAAGAGAGCAAGGAAATTGGGAAGAAGAGGAGGTAGCAGAGGACGATTTCTTGAACCGTGACTTTGGAGTAGAAGAAGTGAGACAAGCGCTGAATAAGATGAAGACCAAAAAAGCGGCAGGGAAGGATGGAATAACCGCAGATTTCTACAAGAATTTACCAGTAGAAGCAATGGTAGATTTATCAAATATTCTTAATCGACTGTGGAAGAAGGGGAAGCTGGAGACCAACTGGAACATCGCGTGGATCTACCCAATCTACAAAGCAGCGGATGAAGAAAAATCAGCCAACTACAGGGGAGTTGCACTCCTAGATGTAGAATATAAGCTGTTAGCTGCAATATTAGCCGAAAGATTGAGGACGTGGATAGAAAAGGAGGGGAAAATAGGAGAAAGCCAAGCGGGATTCAGGAAGAAAAGGGGAACACGAGACCATGTTTTTGTCTGGAATTCACTGATAGGAAATCGATTGAAGAGAGAGAGAGAGAGAGAGGAAGATTAATGGTAGTCTTTGTGGACTTCAAGACAGCTTTCGATTCAATTGGTAGAGATATCATGATAGAAAAGTTAGAACGCATAGGAGTGACTGGAAGAATGTTACGAATGATCAAGGAAATATATAGGAATACGCAAAACGCGGAAGGAGGAACGGTGATTGGGAAAACGAAAATCTTCACAATGAAATTCGCCGATGATATGATACTGTTGGCAGAGGAGGCGGAAGGTCTGAGACAAATGCTAAAAATATTGGAAAAATACGTGAAGAAGAACAAACTGGAAGTCAACGCCTCAAAAACAAAAATAATGGTCTTCAGAAAAGGAGGGAAGCTCAAAAAAGAGGAATCTTGGAACTTCAGTGGGAAAAAACTCGAAATTGTCGGAACTTACAAGTACCTGGGTTTCTGGTTCTCTACGACAGGCACGTACAGTAGGCACGTGAGAAATATGGCAGGAAAAGCTCACAAAGCTTCAAACGCTGGGTGAGGAGTGATGAAGAGGAGTAGAATAAAAGGGTTGAGGAGAAGAGCATACCTGTTACACACTTTGATTAAATCGGGATTCATGTACGATGTGGAAGTGTGGGTCTGGCATAAAGCGGACGAATGGGAGAAACTTCAAGGAAGGTATATGAAAATGATAATGCGACTGGACAGAACGACACCTGATTACATATGGAGGTTGGAACCGGGGAGGACCAAAGTGGAAGTAGAAGCCAGAAGGAGGGCAGGAAGCTATTTGCTGGAGATAAGGGATATGGGAGAAGAAAGGTGGCCGAAGGCATGCCTGCTAGAAGAAATAAGGAGATTAGAAAATAACAATCATTCAGAGTAGGGAAAAGAGATGAAGATGGCGCTCGAAGAGATGGAGTTGGAAATTGGGCAATGACTGAGAAAGCTAAAAGGAGAGAATGATGGAGAGCTTCAAGAGCAACTTGTAAAGGGTGTGAAACGGCGAAAGGAGCAAATTATGCTGGAAGACTGGAAACAAGGACCTGGAGCAGAGAAATACTGGGAGAGGAAGGAGGTACCCGAAAAAGACAGAGAGCAATGGGCTAGGATGCGATGTGGGATCGTCGGGAAAGCAGGAAATAAATGTTACAAAAACATGAAGTGTAGACTTTGCGATGAGAAAGATGAAACTCTGGAGCACATAATATCCTGTGAAAAACTTGACGAATTCTTGGAAGACAGCGTGAAGGAATGGAGAAAAATATGGATGGAAGGAGATAATGGAGAAGAAAAGCTGAAAGAGGCATTCAAAGGAAATGTTTCGAAGGAAATTTGTGACCTCACTAGGGCGTTTGAAAAAGAGGCCAGAAAGATTGCAGCGGGAGGAACAACAGTGAGAGAGGAGAAGGAGGAAGAAGTGGAATAAAGTGAACATGAGACCATTAAAAAGTGTACAGAAGAAGTCGATGGACTAGAATGTTAGAATAAGAGAACTATGAATATTTGAAGTTAGAATTAAGACAAGTTAGGAATTGGAATGTATTGAGTACTCTAAGCCCAGAAAGCATGAGTCGGAATAAATACTACTACTACTAGAAGATTTTCCGATCTTAAATTATGTTCCCCTGTAATTTCGGTAATGTTTTAAAATTGTTTGATAAAAGATAATTTCGTGAAATCTCGTAAAATTTTTGCAGTCTAAAAATATACTGTATCCGGAAAATCGAAGTAGTAATTCCCTCGCTAGAAACTGTCTAAAATTTTTAAATACTTCAATTTGAAAGATGCAAACTTAAAAAGCACGAAATTTAAATGTTTGAATTTAAATCACTTAAATAAATTTGACAGTAGTCTTTTTAGAAACCTCTGCCTTATAAAATAAGTTTATATTTTATAATACAATCAATGTGAAAGCCTGCAAAGTTGAAAGTATTAATTTTAAAAATATATAGTTTTTAAAAGCAAGAATATGTATCCTTGCAAAAACGATCCTTCTTTTAATTTCAGGAGAGGCTGTGAACGCAATAGTGAAATTTCACTACAAAAGAGATCCGCAGGATGGATCCTTGACGGCTTTACTTTGTGGTGAAGGTGGTCTTGTTCCTTCTTTAGAGCAAATCTTTCTCTTTGGATTTAAAAATCAGAGGATATTCGGCCGAAACTTCTTCGTTTGGGACTATTTCTGTATGTAACATATTATTGTTCATTATTCATAGTCAGGGTTGCTGCTGGACCTGGAAATTGTGAAATGGCTGGAAATTTTCCAAGACTGTACAAAATCGAGAAATGACAGTTAATTTATTTTTTCAATGGGATTTTTTCTCATTTTTAGAAGAAAAGTCTATCCATATTATAGTAAGACAATAATTTTAAATTTCACTTGATATCACATACAATTGAAGGGGGTATGGGAAAACCGTTTAAGTCGTAAAATTAGCAAAAGTCGTTTTATTTCATCAGAAGTTCTTTCTATTGGTTCTTTTGGTACAGTTTTTTTTTCTTTTTTTTGGAAATTTTGACGTTTAGAACAAAGGACCCCGCACCAAATGTACAGAAAAAAGCCTTATGATAAAAAATTCTAAAAAAAATTTTTTCTCGTATTTTCGAACCTGCAAACTAAAAATTTTAAAGAAAAATGTCAGAAAGATGGACAGTTTTTAGACAAACACTAGTCCAAAGTTTCGATTTTTACATGTATTTTAATGGAAAAATGCTTATTTTAGCAAAATGTTTTTTTTCCTCAAAAACGCTCTGATAGATTTGACTAAAACTTTTATATTTTGACGATCAGGCGTACCGAATCAAAAGATTCATACCCACGAACTAGAAAGATTAACGATTCTTTGGGTATACAGCATGTTTTGGGGGTGTTTTGCACCCTAAACGTCCAAGTAACACATGTAAATCATCATTTCTTAGTAACTAAAATCAATAGAGATTTTTATTCAACTGCTACGGTATGAAACGACTTTCCAATAAGTGGAGTAAGCGTACATAGCAAGAATATGTTTTTACCCAATTTTAGGGGATGTTTTACCATCCCTTAAACAATGAGTCTGAAG
>CAKNXH010059704.1:0-36082 GCA_932178445.1 Andricus quercusramuli | reverse complement strand
ATTACTTGCATTTCAATAATTATATATTAAAATTATATATGTACATTTTTTATTATAATATAATATCATCATTATTATATAATTTATTATTATTTTGTAATTGAAATTAGAATTAGAATATTATGATTGTAATATTTGAGAGTGTGTGTGTGTGTATACGTATGTATTTTAGTATGTAGAATCAGTGGTTGCGTAAGGGGGGGGGCGGTCCGCCCCGGGTGCCAAGCTCCAAGGGGTGCCAATAAGGGACAATAAGGGTGACAAAACGAAAGAGTCACACCGCATCCGCCCCGGGTGCCAACCCATGCAACGCCGCCACTGTGTAGAACATGGGGTTGCCAACTTAAAACGGAGCAAAGATTTATCCTTCTTGAAACGGCACATTCTTCAAAACTTATCCGAATCGGCACAGTTTTCAGCGCTCAGCGGAGTCGGCACAGTTTTCAGCACCCGGCCGAATCGGCACAGTTTTCAGCGCTCAGCGGAGTCGGCACATTCCTTCTCCCAGCCGACGAACTGTGGAATCTGAAAGGTTCTTATTTACCTAATTTCATTTTAGATTGCACCATTTTGAAGCTTATAATTTGAGATATATTGATATCAGAGATAATCTCTTTATATATAAAATTATTCGATTTATAATGCTTCAAGTTTGACCTTAAACGTTCATAAACCTACAGATTTCTAAAGAAATCAGCAAATCACCTCCAAACACGCCTTCAGATATTTTTGGCTGAAAAAAGTCATAAGTGATGTTGCAACAATACAAAACAGGAAAAAACTATCTCCAAAGCCTCATTGATAATTTATCTATTCGAGAAAAAAATATTTGAAATGAAATTTAATTTTGCCTGGCAAGCTCGTGGGTTGTGAGACATCCCGTATGACCGTTAAGGGTTAAAAATATTCAATTTTCAACGTTCAAAATAAACCAAGTTTTAGTTACAAATGCTTCTGTTAGTACTGAAATTTTGTTTTTAGTTAGAAAGCTTCTTAATTTTAATTTATTTCAGTATGAAATAAAATAAAATTTTGAGTAACACTCTTTATGAGATTTTCTGATTTTCGATACTTAAAATATAAATTTATTCAGATTTGAAGGATCTTAAAATCTCTAAATTCAAAATGTTTTAATTTAAAATCTTCAAAATTCAGAAGATATTTACTTTTATGCTTCAAGTTAGAGTTTAGTTTTGAATGGAAGGGCAAGTGGATGAAGGTGATATGTGACAGTTTTCTAAATTTGAGAAAAACGCCTCCAAAGTTTCTAGATACCACGCAGAGCTGTGTAACGACTCACCCTTATCAGCTCAGTTTTGAGAATACTAAAGGTATTTTGTGAGATGTAGCAGGGGTATATGATTGAGTTGGTCATATCACCTTCATCCATTATATACTGCACGGAAAAAGATTAAAGTGGCCACCCTCATTATTACAAATTTTATCTTTTTTTTCTTACGCTATTCTAAATCTATTATATGTGCGTTTTACTAAAATCATCTTTATTTTTAAAATTTAACTTGATGTTCTTTCTTTTTCTTTCAGTGCGAGTGAAAGAAAATTTCGAAATGTCTTTACTAGAAGAAATGGACCAATACTCGCAGAGGCTTCACAGAGATCGAAGGGCGCAACTAGAAAGTAGTCAGAGGTTCACGATTTTACGCTGTTATTGTCACTTGATCGATCAGATAAACACTTTTAGTCAGACTCTCGGAAAAGACGGAAAATTCCAGTTGTTCGTTTGCCTCTCTGCTAGGTAAGGAATTATACGTAGAAAGCTTTCCTTCAAAAGTTAAAGTCTTCAATTTTCTCATTCAATTGTGAATACCGTGCACTGATTTCCGTATTCCTATGTCACAGGTGAAATAACCAAAAACTATTTCTTTCAGAGAACAACTTCTGCATCCGATGCTTCGGCCGATGAGCGAAGCGCGAAGCACAGTGGAAATGTACGAGGAGATATCATTCCTCAGAAATCCGACGTTGCTCACTTTTCTTATCCAGATTCTTGAACCGCTCAGCAAATTCCACATCGTTCTCGAAAAAAGTCTCACCCACGGGATCTCCAGTCTCTGTTAATTTGAAAAACTTCCGACACCTTCTGAGGTTAATTTTCCGAGGCAGTACAACATTAGCTTTAAGGAAGATAGAACTAAATTAGTAGGGGAATTATTTATAAGTAATGTCGTTCTAAAATTTGAAAGACGTAAACATTCAAATTTTAAGACGCTGAAAATTGATTTGCCTCTTGAGTCCTAAGATATTACCAAAGATATTATTACCCTTTACTTTCCGTTATCGCGTAATCGATATTACCGTACTCGTTTATACTCATTTTTATCGTTGTTGATCTGTTTTATACGTAAGTGAGAATCATGACAAAGTTTTTGTTTTCAGTTAGTCTCCGTGTATCGTTTATGTATATATAGTGTAGCTAACGAATTGTAATTTTAGATTTTAGGCCGCCAGTTCTTGCCAATTTCGTAAAAATCTCACTTCTTTTAACTTTTTCTAAATTTCAGATTGAGATTTATTAAGAATTAGATTTTAGGGCTCTCCGCGTTTAGAGATTCGGGGAAAGTTGATTGGTGTAGAGACATTTTAAATTTCATTCCAAATTTGAATCTGTTTTTAATTAGATTCTTTGTTCTTAAGTACTTCATTTTAAGAATTAGTAAGAAGACAATTGCACCCTTCTTTATCCGGTGTTTGTTGGTTATTTGTAACTGCATTTTATTGTCCCAAACGCTGTGAAAATGAGGGTACGGATATTGTACATATGATGCGTCCAAATGCACAATAAGAGGTAGAATTTACCTACCGATTTAGGGTCGCAAAGTAATGTCGGACCAAATGAAAAAGAGATTTGGTGAAACGTTGTGATTTTGACACATTTTAGCTCTCTACTACATCTTTTAACACAAATATTAATCGATATTGCTGCCCAGAGTTTTCATTCACTATTAGGTGAAGTCTACTTTTACAAGTTCATCTATCTCTTCATTTAAAGATTTTATCCAACAAAAAATGGTACAGTCAAGCTCCTACAAAAATATCAGCAAGTAGAGCAATTCCTTAAAATAGTAAGTTATTATTTATTTTTTCCAAAAGTTCCACAATTTATATAGAATTTTGTCAGAAATTTCTTAAAGATATTTTAATACCAAATACAGTAAACTTCCGTTTATTTTAAAGATCACTTATTTTAAAGGTCACTTAGTTTAACCCCCCTACACGCACTTATATTAAGTTGCGCAGTTTCGTCACCTCCCACCACGGTCCCTGTACGGTCACGCTCGCGGCAGTGGCTGACCAATGAAAAAAAGTTGCCCGAAGAGCGGGAAGCCTTGAATTGAGTATTTTTTCACGTCATGGGAATTCGTCTCACGACGTTTTCGAGAAAATATGCTAAACGTAAAAGTAAATCAAATCAATTAGATCCGATCCGGGTACTCTCACCTCAAATTTCGGATAGTTGATTGTATTTCGCGAAACACTTGAAAAATATAACTATCGAGACCTTTATAACGTACTTTTGTGTTTAGAATAAAAGCTCATATGCAGTCCAAAAACGTGTGTGCTATGCTAACATTTCTGACGGCTGCCATTTCCACGTCTAGCCTAGCATGGCCGCGAAGCCATGCTAGAAAACTAACTATTCCGCGAAATATTTGAGTCGTTTTTTGATATATTGTATTGAGTTTTAGTTGGCGAATTGTCGTACGTCAACAAAAACACTTGAAAGTCACTTGAAAAACACTCACATGCTAACCGACCACGACTTTTTCAACTGCACAAATCGGGACCGTCTAAACAAACCGTTTCCAATTGGAATACATAATATTGCGCAATATACCTGAGTGGGTATTCGCGCACGCGGCCCTTCCGAGGCGAGAGTCACAACCTTCGATCACCCCTTGAGATGAGAAACTACATGGGCCAGAAGTTCTAGGGATTTTTGGGTCTATTTGTCTGTATTAATATTGATAGTACTTATTGATTTCAAATCGACCGCGGTTCTCGGTACATGCGCAGTTGAAAAAGTTGCTTGTTAGCGCAAGCGCAGCGAAGCAGGCCGGGGCCTGCCGAATCTGCCGAATCGCGTTAGAGGTGGGGGCCCCTCCAGCCTTAAAATAATTGGTCGGGTACGTTTCAAGGACCTTAAAATAAAAGGAAGTTTACTTTATCTGCAAAATTTACGTCCTGCATATAATGAGAACAAAAAATAAAAATTACATTCTTAATTTTATATTTTTGACCAATATTTCAGCCGGCTTATGAAATAAGCTAAAATTAATTCTGCATTATTTCCGTTTAAAATTTAAACTCTTCAAAATGTAAGTGTTTAAGTTGAATTATTTAAAATTTCGAATTGTGACTATTTGTACAATTTCAGATTAAACCTTTTAATTTTTCATGGTTTCGAATTTTATGCATCCAAGTTTGAGCAAATTCAAAACTAAACCTAAAAATTAAAAAATTGTAAAAATTAAAAGATTTAAAAATAGTTTAAATTTTTAGGGTTTCAAATTAGATGCATTCAAGTTTGAAGAATATTAAAATTACATCTCTTAAAATTGAAAAATGGTGAAAAATAAAATATTGAAAATCAGACGTCTGGTTAAATTATTTCAAATTAACCAAACTAATTAATCAATTGTTTAAAATTAACCATCTTTTGATTGACAATTTTTATTTTGAAATTGATATTCAAATGATTGAATAGTTTCACGATATTCATTTAAAAAATGTTCATTTTTAAAGGAAGTTCGGAATCGTTCCATTTTTAGTGCTTCATAATAAAATATATCCAATGATTTTAAATGCTCGTTGATACTACATGAAATTATCATCTTTCAAATTTTTACGATTCCATTTTGAAATTTTGGAAGCTTTAAGTGTAATATATGTAATGTAAACAATTTTTTGATTTTAAATTATATGCAGTTCTGAATACCTAATTTTAAAATGGTACATATAAAAATGTACAGTTTTTAATGATTTTTCGGAATTGTTCAATTTTCACGCTATTAAATTTAAGATTGCTCAATTTTGTGTCTAAGTTTAAAATTGCAAATTCTGAGCACTTATAATAAAAAAGCAGGGGCTGACACGATTATTATGATTATAGTTCCCAACTTGACTCAGCGGGCAGAATGTGAAACTGTGGCGCTGATCGCCTTTCGCCCAATTGTTGATTTAAATTTCAAATAAAAATCTAACGATTCCTTGATTTTTTTATTTATCAATGTGGAAGAAGCATAAGTATCTTTTGTGGATAAAAATTAAATAGAAAATTAGGAGATTGAATATCATATGAGAATGAATTTGACTCTTTTCAAATTTTATTGAAATTTAATAATTCTTGTAGTGACATTTTTTAAATAAAAATATTTAAATAAATGAAGTGTGTGACTGCAGCGAAAATATTTGTGCTGCGTACACTGAACTGCGGTGCACTTACCTTAAATTAAAAAATGGTTCTTAAAAATAATGATTGAAATGTAAAGGAGGCGTTAAGTTAGGAAATCAATTTGTTTTTATTTAATAAGTATTGGTTACATATTTATGTAATTTAACACAAATTTGCGTATAAAATTTTTACTTGAATTTACTAGTTTTTTTGCCCTGTTGAAAGTACCTACGAATAATAACTCAATGTTCCGGCCAAGTATATCGCTTTTACGAAATTGTTTGGAGCAAACGACTTGGTTGGGTTTCACTTCAAGATTTTCTCGATTTATAGCATTTTGCCACAGAGAAACACTATTTTTCGGAACGGTAAAAAAGTATATTTCTTCGTCATCTTCAGCTTCTTTCGAGTTTTCCAGATCACGATATGTACTTTTTGCTTTTTTGGCCTTTTTGTCCTTTTTATCGTAACCCGAGTCGCAATGTAGAACAATGCAACGATGGCCTCCCATAGTTTACACTTTTTATTTTCATTAAATACCATGGCAAAACATCACTTTGTACACTTTTATCACATAGATCACTTGTATGGGCATTTTACCTAGATGTAATGTATTTGACGAAATTCAATAAAATGTCAAAATATCAAAAATATACATCACTGACGCGGCCATTTTTGTTTATTTTACACTTTAGTTTTGTCACAAATTTAAATTCAAACAAAAAATTTGGCGAAAGGCAATCAGCGCCACAGTTTCATATTTTGCCCGCTGAGTCAAGCCGGGAACCAACTGTCTATAGTCTATAGACTGCAATGGCTGGCGTGACATACCCCTGATTACGATAGATATATATATATAGGGATGTTGAATGAAAGTAAAAATAAATTTGATCAAAACAAATCATTCTGTTCCGAGAAAATCAAAATTGAAATTCACGATATTAAAAATCCGAGAAAAATGCGATCATATATATAGATTTATTATTAAATAATAATAGTTTCAAGAAATATCAATAATAATAATTCTAAAAAAATATCACTGCTTTAAAATTTCAACTAAAATTTTATTAAAATTTTTGTTTTCAAATTATTGTGTCAAAAAATGATATTTCGAAAAAATTCTTTTACAGCGATGTATGTTATTTTTTTACGAATTTCTTATGCATTAAACCCTTTTTCGATCAAAATATTGATTATCTAGTTCTGTGCTGCCACCCTTCAATTATAGACTAATTGTAAAAAATGCCAAAAAACGTAACGTAATGTACTGTCCATATGTAGAATTTATATGCAAGTTTAATTTAACGACTTTCTAGAAAATCTACTACAAGAATCCATGAGGAGCTTACTGTAACATTTTGTGTTCGAAGTCTAAACCTCAAGCTCAGGAATGATTTTCTTCGTTCGATAGATTATAGAGTGCCAAAAAAAATGGTTTTTAAACCAATGAAATTAATAATTATCATGGTTTTATCTTTAACAAATATAGTTGGATTAAACGTTGTCTTCAACGTTATTATTAAAATATTGATCATAAACAGTTTTCAGTTGCTTCAATTTAATACAGGCCTATGTCGCAACATTTTTCTTCTTTATTCATAGAAAAGTGATGAGACATTCATCAGAGATTTTGTCAACGGTCAAATGTGTAATGCTGATTTATAGAAAGTGCGAGACTAATTGGAACTGTGTATTCGGCTCCAAGTGAATGCGAATAACATTAAAATATAACTGCGATTAACATAGATCTTTATACTTAAATCTCGAATTTTTCCACAACTCTAGGCTTATTTCATATTGTACAACGTATAACGAGTAATACAATTTTTACCCTTTAAGATACAATCTGAATTTGATCTAAAAACTTCGTTTTCTGTATCTGACTTTTTCTATTTTGTAGAATTCTAGAAACTCCGAGTTTTTAATTGATAGTGGTTTGTAACAATCTCATTTCTTTCTACATTATTTTGCTTACTAAGTATAAATTCTTTATAGCAGCAATTTTTTCTGCATTCTTTAAATCAAATTCTATATTTTAGGCACTGATTGAAACTAAAAGCTTATTGTCTGAGTATTAATTTTCCAAAGCAGTGATATGCAATTTAACGCAGTTTTTGAGAAAGTCGACTTTGAAATATCCGTCAGAAGCATAGAGTTTGGCGAAGCATTCTTTATAGTTTAAATCGACCAAGTAGCTCATGCTTCATAGCCGAAAGGTTGCATGCTCGATTCTCGCTGCCTACACTTTTTTATTTTCCATTCATTACAATTTTTATAAATTTAATTTCCTTCAATAATATTTTTAAATTATGCTAATAATAATTTGTACACTACTTTTTTCATGGAAATATTAACTTTTTAACTTTATCGTGTTTTTCGCAAACAAATTTATTTTCTATAAATGTTATTATTACTTTTTATAATATTTACGATTTATATTTAATACTAGAAGTATGAACAAGTCATTATTCTGATTAAAAATACAATTTTTTGTTTGAATAACCTTGATTATACTTTTAATTTTAAATATATCTGGTAAACATTATGAAAACAATTAGTAACATTTATAGAAAATAAATGTGTTTGCGAAAACATAATGAAGTTAAAAAAAGTTTTTCTGTGAAAAAAGGAATTATAAAAATTATTATGAACATAATTTGATAGGATTGTTGAAGGAAATTATATTTATAAACATTTTAGTACTTAAAAAATAAAATAAAAAAGTGTAGCCAGCAAGAATCGAACACGTAACCTTTCGTCTATGAAACCGAAGCATTGTGGCAGATATTTCAAGATCGACTTTCTCGAAAACCGCGAAAAATTGCATATTACTGCTTTGGTAAATTAATACTCAGGTAATGAGCTTTCATTGCAAAAATTATGAACTGAAACTAAAATTGACAATTGTCGGTCTCCCCTTGTTAGATGAGTATTTTAATTATAATTATTCCTGAAATCAGAAATATGTGATGTTTTTCATCTGAAACTGAGATTCTGAAAATTGATTCAATTTTAGTGAACGGAAGAATACTTCGGTAAAAACCGGGATTATGAATACATATTAATTTAATTTACAACTGATTTAAAACGTTATTTTGTGCACTCGACATAATATATGTAAATAAATTTCTAAAATACAATACGACGTTCGAAACACTTTCGGAAGAATGACTATTATGTGATAGAGAATATATAGGTGTAAATAATATAATAAGTATAGGAGACGATTGTACAGTAGAGTAAAATATTGTATAACCTACCTACTCGAATAAATTGACGGTGAAAAAAATATTTACTTTGAATTTATTTTGGTTATTTTGAATAGTTGAATTTTAAACCAGACAATCTTTAATGCTTCCATTAAAAATTGTATATCTTGAAGCGCTTTTAATTAGAATTGGTCTAATTCGTGTAATTTTAATCTAATATTTTATTCGATTTTATAAGTAGTGAATTTATTTGAATTTGAACCAAAAAAAGTTGAATTTTTGAAACTAAAAATTGTTCTAATTTGAACGCTTTCTATATAAAACAAAAATTAAAAACCTAAAAAAATAATATATATATATTTATATTATTTAAATTATATTATATATTTATTTACATTTCGTATTTTCTATTCCTTTTCAATTTAAAATACAAATTTTATCATTTTTTTAACTTCAGAATTATTAAATTTCTGACCATTTTAACCAATTTTTAACAACAAATGTTAACAATGTCTGTTCAAATGGAAAAATCAGATTCTTTTTAATTAATATCATCATCCTTTCCCAACGACTGTACCCAATTTTTTCAGATTTTTTCGACAATAGTATGAAAAAAGGATTGTTTATGAAAATTTGTGATTAAAAATGTATACAATTTTCTTCAACTCTGAAAAGTAGTTTTCCTTGAAAAACAATTATCCACTAGATGATTTACAAAATTAATTTTTTATACTTTAACCGGGGGGCCCCGCCCCCTGACATTTAAAAATTTTGAATTCTAAATAAAGACGCTACCTCATTATCGTGTTAAGATTAAAAAATTAATATCTTCTAAACTTACAAATCAAGGACACGACCGAAACTTTCGTTCCATTTCGTTCTTGACAGAAAACAATTGTTTTTTATTAAACTTTGATCTGCTATCTCTAAATTTACACAAAATTAGATAATATTTTAAACTACATTACTAATTGGATCAAAAATACGTTGTTTAGCTGGCAGTAACGAAATGGAACGAAAGTTTAGTTGCAAAGGTTGCTACTTTTCACCCATCTCTTACAACAGGAAGCAAAATCCAAACAAACGTGTTTAAAAATTGTTTCAATCATCACTTTATTGCTAATTAAATCAGGGTTTCAGTTAGAGCGTCCACCTAAACAATTGGAAAAAATTAGCACTGGACTAAGTAATATAATATTTTTAAATTCATACTAAACATACTAAAAGTGACTGTAAAAAAGCGACCATAAGTGTAAGTGATTCGCTGGCCGGCTTGAAATAAAAAAATTTGTATCAGAAGTTCTTTAACCGATTTGGTTTTATCGTTAATTCCTTTTAGCTGGATTTTTTCAATCAAATCAAGCACGAAGAAACAGGTCTCAGTCAAGAATCTAATTATATTTTTGAAAATTGCAATATATGCAATATTACTAATTGTCTCGTTTGAAGAAGAAAGTATTCTTGTGGATGAAAAAAATTGAAACATCAAACAACTGTTCAATTAAAAAATGTTTTCGACTGCATTTTTATTTCTTATCGCTTCTTAGCATTTTTTTTGTAATTTATATGATTTTGATGAATCATAACGTATTCTCTCGAAAAAAATTATTTACATTTTGTCCTCATTACATTTCAAAAAAATGATTTTTTAATGGATCCAGTCATAAAAAATGATGTTTCGAGTGAAGAATTCTATAAACAAATATTTGATAAGAATTTATTTGTTATCAAAAACTGAATTAGTTTAAGTTGTAGAAATGTAGGGAATCCTTTTTTCGAATACATAAGCTATTGTTCAAAAATTTGGTAAGAAGCAACAGAGAAAGAAGTTCGGTTAAAAACATAATTTCTTACATAAGCAATTTTTTATATTTTTAATTTGTCTTCAAGAAAAATAAGCTTTTCTCCTTTATATGAGAGAGTATTATTATTTTTAAAAGTATAATTAAATTTTGTTCCCCAAGATCTATTTTGTGTACCCATAACCATTGGCTAATTTAACCATCTTGGTTCTTTTGGTATTAATTAGGCTCTTAATTGGTTCAAACACACAGCAATAATTAAAAGAGCTTCAAACAATAAAATTTCCAAGTAAAATCGTAGTAATTTACAAAATTTAGAAACAAACTTGTTCAACTGTATATTGTTTCGTATGATACCAAGTGATATTTTTAAAGTGACTGCCACACTTTAAAAATTGTACTTTAATCGTAAATAAGATTTTCTACTAAAAAAACTAAGACTTGAAAGAAAGTCTGGTAAAAAATACTACATGCTGCAATTTCCCGTTTTTCCTGCTATACAAATACCCGTCTATTTCCCGCTCCTAGAGAAAAATGAGACAAATATTCGTTTTAATCCGTAATTGTGCATAATATTTTTCTATTGGTGTATCTGTATGCTTTCTTATTTTCTTGAAATGATTTTTTCGCCCTAACCATAATCTGTCAGTACCTCATATTTTTCTAGCAAACCCATTTTAATATTCAATCCCCATCAGACTAAAGATTATCTCAAAACAAAGAAGATATCTTAATTCTAATAACTGATGAGTGTAAAGGAAAAGGAAGAATTCTCGAAAATTTTTATAAAATATCAATACTTTATTTTCAATCGATTTTGCGTCGTTACAACGCACAAGATATGTACAAGATAGTCGGGCATTTACATGTTGGCGAATTAGCTTTAAAAGATACGCTAGATTGTGTTAAATTTAAAAAGATGCGTTAAACGTCGCCGTGGATAAATAAAACTACTGAGAAAAACGCAACGAAACGTTTTCGATCTGACTATAGACTTTTCAAGTTTACATCAAAATTTTCGAAAGTCACGTGAATAGACGATTGGGCTCGAAAGTAACCAGACTTTCGCTTTCTCAAAATCGCCTAAAACCACACAACTTCAGGCAATCGGAAAATGGCTAAAACGATTTTTTTAAATTCGAAAAGTAACGTGACTTTTGTCGCGTCCGTTACTCTAGATCTCTAGAGTGTACAGTCTCTAGGTGATCGACAAAGCCTGAGGTATGTCAGCGGTTTAATCTTATTTCTGCGTTGTAAACTAAAAACTCATTTGCAGTTACTCACTTCACACAATGCACAATCCTTTGATCTTCACCCTAGATTAAAAAAAGGGGGAAACTGAACTTGAACATTTTCCGCTATTACTCTAAATACTTTCGTTACTCCAGCTCTTCTGCAAAACACTGATTTCCAAGCAAGGACACAACAAAAAAAGAAAAAAGAAAGCATGCTGCTATTAAAAGTAAAATGTACGTATTTCAATTCAGCTGTACCCGAATCTTAATAAATTCTTTATAAAAATCTTAGTAAATGTCACTTGCAGTGTTTCTCAGAAGAATGGAATCGACTTCCATGTAAATCGCAAGGTTTTAGAATCGTGTCGCTGCCGTTCAATTTCGGAATAAGACGCGTGCGATAACAAAATTTTTTTAACGAGATACGTAAGAAGAATGAGTGAGAAATCATGACTAGATCTTGAAAAATCGCGTTTGAATTTTTATCAATACTTTTTTCTACGTCGCGAAAACCGGGCAGACGTGTATTTAAATGATCTAAAACCGCCCAGTCCCGACTGAGAACGGCGACACGACTCTATACAAAATTGCCAAATTCGTGTCACTTGGCAACGTGACTTTAATCATCGGCGTCGAATAAAAAAAAAACGCTTAAAGCCGCGTGTTCCTTTTTCTCTACATTTCGCTGTTTTCATCGTGTTTTTAACATAAAACGGACTGCGATGTGACGCGTCGCACCTAATTTTTTTCAAAGAAATATACATTTAAAGGAAATCCCGGTGCTCGAGATATTTATATTATTTCATTCCTATACGTTGTACTACAATTTGGTTGACAGTAATGTTATGACCTAACTAGTTTTTGTCGCGGCGTTGCGCTCGCGTCAGACGTTTCGTTCGGCACCATTGAAAAATTTACAATTGCTGTGAAAGCTTCGGAGTCGAGGGGCTGACCACTGAGAATTCAATGTGGACTGATTTCCCTTAATTGGAACCGAAATTCAAGATTTTGCACTTTTCTTCACAATTGTACCGAATTGAAAGAGAATTCAATAACAAAAAGTAGTCAATCCCTCACCCAAAGTTTTCTCTAGAATTCGCGCTTCCCACCTGAGAAGAAAAATTGCACAGTATTGATGCCCGCGAGCGCAACGCGTTCAGAAACTCGAGACGTCAATTTTCCGATTTACTCCTCAATTCACCATCACAAAATTTTCATTAAATTTTTAAACATTTCGAGTTTTCCCCTCAACCATTTTTCCGGCAAGTTTCTATATATATATATATATATATATATATTTTTTTTTTTTGCTAATTGTTTTTACATGCCCAATTAGCGTAATTTTCTTCAGAGATGGGAAATTGTTTAATTCGGAAAAGAGACGACTCCAGTGTGTAAGTTTAATTGCTAACCAGTCTATTGTGGTTCCCGCGCGGCTAAGACTTGACTATGAATTGCTGCTTGCGCATCGGAGAAGAGCACAAAGAAAGAATTGTTTGCGCGAGTTCGTTTCGCTCTCTTAAAATCTACGCCATCCGACACATCGACTCTTCAGTCGAAGTTAAAATAAAATTAAAAAAAAAATCGCCTCGTCGGATATTTTACTCGTTAAGTACTAACACTGTTTTTTTCCTCGCACTCGGATCCCGCCGGTCCTTTTCTACTTTGAAACGCTCGAAATCGATCTCACTCACGCAACGCAATCTCGATCGCATTCCTCTTTTCTTCCAGCCATATTTAGCTTACATTAACTCTAATTACAGATACGCACTTATATTACGACGTGTATGTACAAGAATTCTGCATCCGTAGCTCTGTTTTCGAGTTATTCATCTATTTATATAATTATGTAATCGCTGCATTAAAATAAAAGTTTTCGAGAAAAGAAAAGAACCGGGAAAACACAATCCTTCTCTCGGCTCTTTTACTCACAAATTGCCAAAACGAGAATCGCTCCTCTCAACCCGTTTAAAGTATAAAAGCAAAATCGACGAGTTTCGGGACAGAAAATAATAAAAACGGAATACTTTTGAAATAAAATTCGGGTTGAAAGCATCTTTGACTTGGTTGTGGTTCGCTTCACTCTCACACATTTACACACTCATGCTCGTTTATGGGAATCAAATGGAATAGGGATCCAAATATTCGAATTCGAAAGAGTTTATCTCAAATAACCAAATATACACGTTTAACAAAGTTTTTTGAGTTTTCGAATTCCAAGGCACTTGTTTGGATCCCCACGATCAAATCGTGACATCGTCATTCCCCTTAGAAAAGAGGCTTAATGTAGGTAAACATAGTATCGAATACGTTGATGATAAAACTATATGTTCCTTTCTTCGTGCCTACCTATCGTTTTTTATGTACAGGCGCTAAATGACTCGATGTGTCGACTATTCATGAATTTTTTGCTCCTTTACGTAATTTTCGTTTTTTTCGTTTGTTTACTGTGTAAAGATAATAATAATCGTTGGCTAAAAATTAAGTGTACTTAACGATTAATGCGTAAAGCGTATTGCATTGCCTTCCCCCAGAACGCCTCCCAAATGATCGATGCGATACAAATTGCCTTGCAATCTTTTTTTTTTTGGTTTTTCGTCTCACTCTGACACTCGCTAGTAATCTCATCTGATACTAGGTACCCGATTCCGAGGTTGTAATGCCTGGAATCGAGAGTCCCTGATAGGGGAAATAGAAAGGCTCGATCCTCTTTTTTCGACTGGAAACTTTGTTCGTGCTGGCTTCAGTGCCAGGACTGGTGTTGGCCAATCGTGATACTTGTGATCCAGGAGGCGTCGCTTTTCTGTGCACCAAAACCAATTTCGGTGTGGTTTGCGTTGCAGAGGCCTCAATGATGTCGCGCGAGGCTCATCGGTACACCGCAGCTTCAGTCTCCTCTGCGAAGTCAGCCCTCTCGAATGGAAAAGTCCTGTCAGGACAAGTTGAGGAGCCTAGAAGTGAACGTCCCTAACGTCTGTCGGTGTGCCCGCCTTCTCGTGCTCCAGAATCTTGTCCTGACTCGAGTTCTGGTCCCCCAACGGCCTCTGCTGCGGTGCACTTGAAACTGTAGAAGACGCTGCAGCTGAAGCTACCTGGTGTGAACCACCGCCTCTCATCTCTGTGAGCATTTCCTCGATTTGCTGCAGGCAGTCTTGGAGATAATCCTGTTGGGAAAATAAAGAGATTAGATGTTTTGCTTTTCTTCAATTTTATTATATCTTTGAGGACATAAATTGACCTCGAGTTAGCCGTATTAACTTGAAATAATTTTGGATTTAGCTGCATTGACCTTGAATTCAGTTTAATTCCCTTGAATTGACCTCGAATTTACAAGTATTTACTTAAATTTTCACTGACCTGAATATAATTCAAGACCTAAATTCAGTTTAATTTACACGAACTCACTGTAATTTTTGTTTATTAATTAACTTAATCTGACTTGAAATTCAGTTGAATTTAGTTACATTAGCTTAAATAAACCTTGAATTTAGTTCTGTTCACATAAACTGTGACCTTGAATTTACCAGAATTCACTGTTTTATTTTAATTCTGCATTAAATCGAATTAATTAATTTGACCTTGGTTTAAGTTCAATACGTGCAAGCTACAATTAAATCTACTTCCAATTTTGTAGAAGTTTTTTGTATTGACCTCTCTCTCAGTTCAATTTGGTTTCATTCTCTTGACATGACATTGATTTTAGTTCAAATCAATCGAGTGAATTGAATTCAGATGAATTGCATTACTTTTACCCAAAATTCAGTCAAGTTGTCTTGAATTCACTTAAATGCAATTGAATTTACATTACAATTAATTACATTCAATTATATTCAATTACATTTAATTAAGTTACACTTCAATTGAGTAAACTTAATTGACCTTAAATGAAGTCAGATGCACTTTACTTTCATTGCATTCACTTGAATCCACTAAGAATATTGTTCAATTGACCTTGATTTTAGTTAAATTATCTTGAATCCAACTGATTGCTAACCAAATACATAATTGGAATCATATTAATTGAAAATATTTCAATTTAATAACGTCCGATATGGGCAATTTTCAAGAGCTTAACCCTCCAAGATATGAAAAACGAAACAATTGCAAGTTTTAACCATTCAAACTTCAAGCATTTATAATAATTGGAACCAGTGGCTTTGGAAATATAAAAATATTGAAAATTGTAATAATTTTTTTATTCAAATTTTCAATCTTTTAAAACTCAACATATTTCATATTATAATATGTAAAAAATGACCCTTATGAGCTGCGAAACGTTGAAAAATAAATTATCTTAAAATTTAACAATTTTTTTATTGGAATCATGGAAGTGTGGGCAATCTGCTTGCGTTTGAAACTGTGATAACTTCAAATTGACCAGGAAACTGAAATCGTAAAAATGAGGACGATTTTAAATTTTGAAATAATAGTCCACGGTTGCAAGTTATTTCAAGATGACTTTCAAGCTTTTCATTAGGTTGCAATAAAATTGTTGAAATTGAAGTGCATTACAATTCGCAAGTGTTCGGCTCTTGCAAAATTCAAAATATGGAGACAATAGTAAAAAACTGTAATGCAAGTATTACTAATGTTAAAAGTGCATTGCAAAAGTGGCAGATTCGAGAAATTCCAGAGAATGCGAAAACCCTAGTCATCTCTAACAATATCCCAGCCTTCTCTATTCTGGGAAGTCTGGCATCTTTTTGTAAGCGAAATCCCAAAAGGGAGGAAGGACTTCCTGCTCTCGAGACTCGGACACATGTCTGCAGAAAATGCTACATTTATGGGGCATGGACCCCATGCCAAGTCCTTTCGTGTTGGTTTATTTATACCGGCGGAGCCTCAAGACCTATCGTAGATTGTAGACGCCTGTTGGCTCTTCCAGTCTTCCCTCGAGTCTTGCGAGTTGTGAGTCGGTGGTTTTTGCGAAAACATGTGCCCGACACCTGTTGCCCTCTTTCTTCATATTCTCCACACTTCTTTCTCACTCATTCTCTTCCCGTGGCATTTTTTGCTTACCGTCTCCGAGACTCATGAATGGTCTTCGCACCCCTTTTTTCACCACAGATTCGCGCTTCGGACGCTATTTGAAATGGCATGTCCTCGGATAAACGATAATTTGCAAAAAGACTGTGATCCCAAACTCCAAAGCTATGGCGAATTTTCTCACGTTAATTTTTTATTATAGGAAAACAACTAGGGCTCGGCTACTCTGGAATTGTCCGTTTACGCTCATTTTTGTAGACTATTTTTTAATATTTGTATGAAAAATACATACCGGTTCGACGGAGGTTATGCGGGTAAGTTCGTCCAGAAGTAAAGGTAGAGTGTAGCCACTTTTTCCCGTCCAATCAAGACCATGAAGAGCAGCAGCTATGCTGGCAGCGGCAATTATACTTGGTGTGTACATCGCGAATTTGTATTCTGAAAAAATCGAGAAAATAACTATTAATTACAATATTTTATACAATTGAATAAAAAGATACTTGTTGGAAATAACAGGAAACACCCAATAAAAGTTAAACCAATGTTGGGTCCCTTTAAACTTTAAAGCCCTTGTAAAAAAGAAGAATATAAATCTCAAATGAAAAGCTTTACCAAATCCTGGCAAATTCTTTGTCAACACTTAGGACTAAAGACACCAGACATGAAAGGGAAATTTTAGGATCATCCTCATTAGCTTTTTCACTTTACAGTCGATTTTATACCTGGGAAAAACTCGCCCAGCAGAGCCCGAGAAACTGACCCGTAAGATTTACGACATCCAAACTTGAGTTTCGACGAACCTTTCGAAGTTTCAAAGTTTCGAAGAGGTCGTAAACAACGGACCGCATTTTCTCCCGAGGGTGTCCCACCTTGAATTATGGTAGTAATACCGCTATTTTTACAGTCAACGGATTGAGATTTACAACGTTGAAAATAAAGTTGCCAAATATACTTTGGACCAGGAGGAAAATTTAATTCAAAAAAATTTGAAATGAAATTACTCCATAGTAAGTAATTCTAAAATCGTTGTAAATTTATATTAGAAATGGTTCATATGAATATGGTGGACGAAAAGTGGATATAATTCAAAGAATGTGAAGAGTTCGAAGAATTCATAGAACTGGAGGAATTCACGGTGAATTCAAAAACCTTTAAGAGAATTGAAAAGAATGTATGGTAAATTCAAAAGACTGCTAGGGAATTAAACAAGATTCAAAAGCATTAAAAATGAATACAAGTATTTCAATGTAAAGAAATGCATAAAATTTGAAAATGTAGTCTTTCATGTATGTAGCAGGTAAATGCAGATTAGATTTTTTCAATTTATTGCAAGGAATTCAAAAGATTTCAAAAAAATTCAAAAAAATTCTAATGAATGCAAGAGATTTTAACAGAATTCTAAATTCGAGGGATTTTACAATACAGTTATACACCTGAATTTCGTAGTTGTATAGATATGGAGTGAAATAATCGATATGAATCGCATTTGTCTCTTGAATTCACTAGAAATATCAAATTTTCTCGAAATAATATTGAGATAACTCCAGCCATTTGACAGTAAATTTCAAGTCTGAACTGAAAACAAAATCATCTTTTGAATTCGAGTTAGTTAGAATTTTACTATACAGACTACCACCCCGAGACCGGAGTTGGCAGACATTGATATACCTGCCTTTGGTCCCGCCGCCCATCCAACGTGTGGGGAGCACTTAATGCTCGCGAGCAACGTGCAAGTATGCAATATGCGTGCCAACCCCAGAATTCCCTAGTAACGATATATCTTAGTCCATGTGAAATATAGCGCAAATTTGTCGCTAACAAACTCGAGGTTCGGCATTCTTTTGTCGACTAATGAGTCAATTTATCCGAAAATTTTACTTCTCGTATGTACAACTTTTACAGTATTCTTAATTGAAACCAATTCCAGGCCAATTCAAGTTAATTCAAACGAATTCGATGTCAATTCAAGTGAATTCAACGAAATTAAAGATCAATTCAACTGAATGCACAGAAATTCGAGGTCAATGTATGCGAATTCCGGACAAATTCGATGTCAATCCAACTGTTTTTAAGTCAAATTTCATAAGTTAATTTAACTTTATCATGAGTGACGATACTGATGATGACACTATGCCAATGTAACTTCCCTTCGTAGTTATTGAATCATTATTCCAGATCCCAGTATAGTTAGACCTTACGATTCAAATGAGACCTGGGCACCGGGCTGGATTTCTGCTCTAAAAATCCAACTCTAAAGATACGAGAGGAATGTGATATCAGCATAAGTGTCACTGACATGATAAGACGACTGCTCTTTAAATCTTCGTTTATCTTCAGAGAAGATTCTCTTCTCACGCGTTTGGATACGAGGAAGTCAATGCGATCTTCCACTTTTTGATACTCGCAAATACCACTCTCACGTCCTTCTTTTGAATAAAAAAAAAACTTCAAAAAATGTAATCTCAAAAAAATTTGAATCCATAATTTTTCAATTTCACGCTAAATTTTTAGCGGCAAATTCAAATAGGAACAATCGCAATACTTGAAAGGGAAATAATATAATAAATCAAAATAAAACTTTTTATCGTTATAATATACTGAAGAAGTAATTCAATGAAAGGCATAAGAAATACAGAGAAAGAATTTGGTGGACGACATTCGACCGAACAATAAGCGAATTCCGATACGATCGTCGCGGGAGAAGAAGAGAGACCCAATTACGAATGCACATATTTTTATTTCGAACTACGCTCGGATGTCGTTAATTTGCGTAGACGTTTCTCGAGCGACCCGGGGTCGCTCTTATCGATAAAATTCACAAGAAAACTACTAGTGCGATTTAAATGATAGAATTGAGTTCAAGAAAAATTGCACATCTTTTACATTCTTCAGTATTATTCAACATAATTACTGAGGATTGAAGTTTATGCTGCTTTATAAATACGAAGAACGTATTTTACGTAAAAAAAAAATAAAAAAAGTCCTTTATAAAATTTCCGGGAAGTGATTAGTTTCTGATATAGAGTAGTTTTAAGGTTTAATGTGGAGGGGAGTCGAGCGTCATCCCCATCACCGAACCGCTAAGCGAAGAGGCCAAACAGCTGGTAAACTTAAAATTGTTGTAAAACCTGAACTATTTATTTCCCAAAAATACCGTGAAATTCTTTGCCTCCAGTTTTAGACTGAAAATAAAGCTGACTATTTTTGAGCCACGAATTCGTCAAAAATTGAGTTTAAAATCGATACTATTGTACAAATAAAAAACGGATAGCTTTAGATGATTAAGTTCATTTTGGAGACGTCGACGTGATAAAGTTAACTAAAAATGCAAATTATTCGCTCTGCTTTACGTTAAGCTTTACAAGCCTTGGAGTGTAGCCTCGGTTTCGCACTTTGATCGTTATCCGTGACCCAAAGCGAGCGTCCACCATACCCTTCACCCTTGTCGCTCTGAGTGCCTAGTTTGGTTCGTGAGAAACAATCATTTCGGAGCCACGAAGCGACGAAGCAGGTCTGCCAACCCACTGGGCGAGCAACCCGCCTGCTAAGGTCCTTGCTAGGTTTTTGCCACCGCGACTGTAATAACACGAGCGACCGACTGCGGAAAGAGAGGCAAGGAGAAAGAGAGAAGGGTAGCCCGCCGCAGACGCTGAGGCATTTAAACGCGGCGATCTTTGGGGCCCCTGAGGGGGCCCGTTTGTGGGTCCCGAATGAGCCGCGGACTTTCAGCTAGTTATTTCGCCGAAGAGAAGATTTCTAATTCGCCGACCGGCCCACAAGAGGCATTAATCGAAAGAGAAGATTGGTAGAAATGGAGGGACGAACAAATCAGAAAGGAAAATTACTTCAAGAAAGTAGGTACCTCTAGCAAGCCTTTATAATTTCTATTTTGTTGTTTCATTTCATGATAAATAACTACATTAGGATCTAAGGGAGCAGAAAATAATGACAAAAACTGTGATTTCTGAGTTTTTTTCGATCGTTCAGTTTCAGGATCTTCAGAGGCTGTGTTTAATATTTATGAAACGTGGCCGTCTTGTGTAAATTCTGCGAATTTAGAAAATCAAGGATTCAGACGACGAATCGCGAACTTGGCGAGTTCAACTTTCAGGCTGAAATTTAAAAATAGTTTGTGCGAAAGGACTAACGGGATTTTGCTGGTGATCGAATAACTCAGTGGTCGGTATGTCCAACTTTAGTGGAATCATCTGGAAATTTAGTAGGTTTCACTGAGGCAGAAGAAACTCTTTGCTCGACTTTTTGAAGGGAGAATTTTCTTTTAGTGATTAATTTTTAAATTGAAATTAGTCCTTACCTCTGGCGCTGAGTGAGATAAATGTCTTGGCGTGCCTCCTGATCATCATCGAGTCCCATGCTTGTTGATCGACCGGCAAACGCCTGAGAATGTGAAGAAGGAAGTCACCGGGTGTCACCGCCGATAATTCCCATTTCAATTTCGAGACGACCAGCTGCTCCCAACTCTGCAACACAATTGACAAATAGTCTCTTTAGTTTGCGACCTTGAATTTCATTGATTTCAAAGAAAATTTTAACTTAGCGTCTTAGAAGTATAAATTATATTAAATGAATATTAAAATTATGGAAATATTTTTTTCGTCCCTATATCTCCCAAAATTATTATACGTTCCTGGATCCCCGAAATCAAACCGGCGGATAATCATTCGGGTGGGTCGTAAAGTCTGTTAATTAATTTGCTCGATCCGCATTTCGATAGTCTCGTCAGGCGAGTTGAGCCTGACCAAGAGATCCAGTCGTATATTTCTCTCATAGCGTGAATGCAAATTATCGTCAGCGTACAGGACGGGATGCTTATGGGTCCAATGGGAGGGAGAGACGAAGGGGAAGTTTGCGTATCGCACATCCATACTTCGTTTTGCTACTTTGTTTCCACTGAGTGTTCCTTTTAAACTTTTAAAGGCTTGCTCGTTAAAGAGCCGACACAGTCCGCCTATATTATGAGTTAAGGTGAGGGAAAGGGGGGAGGGGGCCAGTGAGCAAGAAGAAGAGTGGGATTGTCTCGTGGAGTATATCGTATTTATTGTGCAAAAGCAGTCGTGAAACAGGTTTGTCTCGAAACGAATCGTTTTCACTCGGGGTTAATTCCAGCGGGTGACGTAATTTCCTCGAGTCGACGCTAAGGCTCGTGGACGATAAGACTCTCCTGGGAAAATCTGCTCCACTTAACGCGGTTGAATGGCAGCAGATAGGGAATGGACGGAGCGATAAAATTTGCGTAAGAGCGAATGAAATTAATATAGAACTCCGGAGGGATTCTGCTTCGAGCAGATTAGATTAATAGACTTACAGAATATATGAGAAGTATGATCGCCAAAATTTCGTTATTAAGAACTCCCAGACGAATTTTTAAACTAGTCAGCTGTACTCTGTGTGAAAAACTGAAAAGAAAAGTCTTTTGCAGAATTCTCGAGAAATTAATATTTTCGGTTTTAGAACAATTTTAAGTTCGGAGTGTCGGCCACCGAATTTTGTTAAAGCGTGTGCGCAGAAACTCAGCATCTCATTAAAATAACCGTAAATCGGAAAAGACTCATTTATCTGAAATTTGTAAAGAACTTTTCGTCTTAATGTTGTATGTAGAATACGTTCTTTGTGTTTAAAAACTTATGTGGCGAACTTTAATTTTTGAGTATCCTAATTTTAATTTCTTAAAGCACTCAAAGCAAGTTCCCTTTTACGTGAACGGAATGATAAACGGAAGTGTGATCACGAAGTGGAATCTCGTGGATACGATGAAGGGGGACAGAAATTATGATGAAAAGGGAAGGGGAGATCCAAGGTAGAGACAGTGAATGTACTTCGACTAGATCGTTGGCCCAAGATCGGCGTTATGTACGCGTGCGTACGCAACGTACCGTGGCCTACGGGAGCCGGTACCGTCCAACCGTAACGACGCCGGTACGCTTTTATTTCATTCACCGAGAGAAAGAGGTATCTCTTGTGTGAGTTACTCACGCCGATCCACAGAAAAGGAAAGTCATATTGTAAGTTCCTGTGCAGAGGGGTACGGAAACAAGGGAACGGGGAAGATCAAGCTCGAAGAAAAAAGTTCACGCATGCGTACGACGGATACGATGTAGTACGAGGGCCACGCGGCCTGAGAAAGGTAAAGGAAAAAAACTTCGACTTCCGGCTGCACGTCTTTCGTCACTCGGATATCCTGCCTTTACATCAAGAAATCGAGCATGCAAAATAAATTTCGCAAAGTATATAAAGCGATTGTTTTTTAATGACCATAATTTAATTTATGATTGTACTGCTGTTCAAAATTAATATAGAAATATTAAAATAAGTAGTTTGTAGATAGGTTGAAGGGTGGTAGCTTGCCAGTTAAGACGTTAAGTAAACTGTTGGGGCTGGATTCGGGGTTCGAGTCTCCTCTCTAGGGTGATTATTTTTTAGCTTCAAATTATAAAAATAATTATGTATGTATCTCACTTAAGGCAAGATTAGTTTTTTATTTAACTGAAATTCTAATTTAAATAAAAATGAATATTTATCACCAATATTTTCGAGGCTGGTCTTGAGGTAGTGAACAGGAAAGGAAGAGGTGCATGGACATGTCGTGGGACACGAGAGGGCAGGTGGTGCGAGTTATTGCTTGAGGAAGGTAGGGACGACATTTGCTTGGCTCGCATGCACGCGAGCGATTGTCATCGTTCGCAAGTAGTACCCACGTCCATGTAAATGCACGTTATAAAGACGTACCTTGTACCTTCCTACGGGAAAGACATTAATTACCTTGCCCTCCAAAAGAAAGGACCGAACCGACGCTTCGTCACTCATGTGTGCACTTTACAAAAATTAGCCTCGAAAAGAGCTTTTATTACTATATTCTCTAATAAGAATTCTTAAAAAATTAAATAGTGTATTATTTATATTTGTTGAAAATACTTTTTGTGAATTGTAATAAATTGGAGAAGAGAAAATTACCAAGGGGGACTCAAAGTTCTGGATATATGCAATTCAAAAGATAAAATATTTCGGATTTAATTTGAATGAATAAAATATTAGAAATCATTTGTATAGAAAAATTCATAGGAATATAAAGATAGAATAAATACATAAATATTTAAACTGTAAATAATTGAACAATAAAACTCGAGGGGGGAAATTTTAATTCTGAGGGATTCGGCAACAGCTGCCTTCTTTATGGGCCGTAACCACTTGTTGGAAGGGGATGTCGACGTGCGCCGACCGCCGGCTGTCCGCCGGGCCCAGGAGAGGAGCAAAGACTGGTCTTTCGTGCAATTGTTCGTGAATAAAATAGCCGAGGTCTCCCTGTATGAAAATGTATGCCAGTCATTCGAAATAATATAATGCACGCAAAGATTTATTGATTTCTAAATTTAGGGAAATAATGTATTATATAAATTTATTGATTTGGAAAAATCAAGAGGAAAATTAAATTGACAACAAAAGTATTTCAAATGTAAATAATTTACTTTTAAAAGCAAAATTTAATTGAATAAAAAAATTTCTTTTTTTTTGGCCTTCAAATAAAGAATCAGCCGATTGACTTTAATGATCGGCGCCAGCTGTCAGTCAGAAACTCAGAAGTGATCAGATCAAAGTATACTTTCAAACTGGCCGACTGCTGAGTCCGTATAGTTTACTTGCAAAGTAAACAGGTGGTCGCCGACGCCGGAAGAGTTTTCGGAACGACCCTTGTAATCCCCGAGACAAAAGAGATAAAGAGTCCTTTTAACACCAGTTGTGCTAATCGTTCTGACTCCAGTGAAAAAATTAAAAAAAAAAAACATATGTCTAATGATATACTAATATAAAAAATATTTAAATATGAATATAGATAAATTTATCGCTTTGCATACATTTTTCCTTTAGAAACTTTTGAAAAATAAGTTATCCGAAATAGTTGCAGATCGATTAAAATCCTCTCAGATACAATTATTCAATGAATGTCAGATTCAGATTTTTAAAAACATTTACCAGATATTTCTTTCATTCATGATATTACTTGAAGGTAAGTCGTTAGGTTAGGTAAAAATGCTGTCTTAGAAAAAATTTCAACAAAGGAATTTTACAAATAAAATATAAAAAACTTTACAATAGGCCAATTGAAACTAAAAAAACACTCAATTCCTCTTCCACTTTTTTAACAAAAAATTTAATTCAGAAATTTTGGGTCTGATAGGCGAGATCGTGGGGATTCTGGGCACGTCGGGACAATGGTGCTGAGCTATCGTCTCTAAAAGTCTACCTGGTGGTTCTTGGAAGCGGGGTCCAATTTATCTGGGCCGCACGGGGGATTCGATAGGTGCTAGGGGTAGGGGAACCGGGCCCAGCTAGAACGCGAGAAGAAGAGAGTGAAAGAGAACCGAAGAAAAAGGCGAGAGAGTGAGCTAGAGGAGAAAAGTGGGAACCCAAAAGATCCAAAGGGCGGCGCCTCTCAGAGCAAGGTGTTTACCATTCAGGCCAAAAATAAAATACAACCGCCGCCGCGGCATAACTGGCAAACAAAAAGCAGAATCGCCGCTCCGCGCATTCCAGCGCGCATTGGCGTCGCGGCCCCGCAATTGCGAGCGAGCGCGCGCGCGTACACACGAAAAACGCTTTGGGCCCAACTTCCACTCTTGGCCCACCAAACCATCTCAAGCGGGGCAAATGGGAAGCTCTTTGTTCTTTCGACGCTTCGCGATAATGAGCCTCGTTATCTGCGCCAGGTTGGCTCGTTTTGTGAGGTCCCAGATGAAAAACGGGCCAGACAGATGTCGAGCTTCAAGCAACAGTAAATGGGGGTTGAAGAGTGTTGATTGAATGGTTTGAGCCAATTTGACTGTTTTTGGCTCTGGGGCTAATAAAAGCGAGTTTGTCATTCTTAATGTTACTTAAAAAATGAAAAGCAAAAATTAAATGAGTACGACTAGAAAAATACACTTTTTAAAGTATTTTCTGTGGGTTGCAAGCATTTAATATTTGATTAATGAAAAAATGTGTTTCGTGCCAGAGTCGGTTTTGCTCAATGTCAACAATTTGTCAGTTGCTCCTCCCTTTTATTTGAATGAGGGTCACTTTATTGATGATTTTGGGATTCGATGTTTGAGGGAGTAAACAAAGTCAGAAGGGAAGTCTTTTCGCGGATTCTTTGCAAAACGTTTGTTTCGCTCCTCCCCTCATGATACTTTCATGAATGGGTAAGGGAGCAATTTTCGGTTCTACCCTTGGTTTTTGTCGTGATCTACTAATAGCAAAAAGGATCCCTTCGGATCAGCACCCTTGTTCTCCCGGTTCCTTCCAGGAACTTTTGGGGGACATCTGCTCCGGTTACAGGCATTCTTTCCCCTCTTTTTCTCGATCACTGCTTCTTAAACTTGAGACGGAGAGAAGCAGGGTAGGAAGAGAAAAGGAGAGGAAAGAAATACCGGAACAGGAGAATAATGGCTTTGAGTTGGCTGAAGAGAAAGTGTAAATATGACCCTTGAAATTGTTAAGGGATTTGTATTCAATCATGAAAAAGGAACTTGATCACAAGTTATTGTTAATAAAAATTAACTCCATGTTTTCATTTCAAAATTAATTCAAAATAGTTAAGAGGGGTAAAAAATGATTACCCCCACCAGGGTTTCTTTCCCACGAGAAGGTACTTTCGCGATTAGCCATTATCGAAACGTCACATCCGGATACGGGTTTCTAGTGAAGCGGTAGTCTGGCTCAGAAGTTAGAAAGCACTTTGTGTGGGCCGTCCTCGAATCGGTCACCGGCCCCACCCCCACCTTCGCTATCCTCACGGTCAAACTATTTCTAATGCCTCGCGAAAACTGTGGCCCTGTTCGTACAACATGCGCACGAGTGTGGGCAAACATCCGACCACAATGGGTTATACAAAAAAAGAATCACTCTCTCTGTTTTCATTGGAAGGGGCAAAACGTATCGGGAATTCTTGCCACGAAACTCTTTTGTTCAGTGACCCCGGTTGATTCGCCTTTGGAATTTTTTAAACGGCTTCGTCCTCCAGAGCAATCTGAGAACCACCAATTCATAAAATTGCTTGCTGGGCTCTAGAAACTAGAGAGTTAGGGAAACCATAGGCCAGGAATGAAGGTTCTTTCAGAGGATTCGTCTACATCAGAATTAGAAGATTATTAATATCTTATCTGTGTCGTACTTAAGATCTAAGGATGAGACATAACCCTTCTCAACAAATAATTCCAGACGCTAACGAAATCCGATTTCCAGTTCCAAGTTGCTGGTTTTGGCAGCTGGTCTTCCAAGGACATATCATAGTATAGTTAAAGGTAGGGAACGAAGCCCCTGGCGAATCATAGCTTCGACCTCACGTAATCGAGGATCCTGCCAGAATTTCACATCAGAATCCAACCTAAGGTCTCTGCGAAAGTTTCTAGCCTTGTGAAACTACCGTTAGAAGTTGGGAAATACGCTGAGGTTTGGAGGTCTAAATCATGATAGTATATTTAATCTGGATGTTTTAATCCACAGAATAAATTATTTTCGAATTTATTTTGTGCATGCTTTTTGAGAAAGGAAAGATCGCAAATGCATAATTTTCAATTTTGCGAGACTGGATTGATAATTAGGTGACAGGAAAAGAAGATTGTTGAAGAGATCACAAGGCCAAATGGCCAAAACTATAGGTTTGATTGTCTTAACTCTGTTTTTCACTAGGCTTTATTTTTTATTGTTAAAAATGACCCTTCTTTCAGGGAAGTCATAAGTGGTAATCTAATATCGTTCTAATCGAAGATAACAAATACGATCTTGAAATCTATTTTCCCCATTCCTCATCGCTGGGTTATAAAAAATCCTAACTTTATGAAACAATCTAAGTTATCCAACATCATAATCCTAAACTTGTTATCTGATCTCACCATCTGAAGCATCTTAATATTATAAAAACAATCACCTTGATAGTGGCAATACCTTCTCTTCAAATTGCACTTTCCCCTATGTACAACTTGTATCTGCATCATCGAGATCTTTAACGATTGACCACCTGCCTCAATTAGCAGACAGCACGTGACCCTTGAGTACTTAATTCCTCCAGTCTAATTTCGAAGTCAGGGTACCGCTTTCCACCTGCGCTTTGCTCCTTCTTTCTGCAAGAGTGCAGGATATATCTTACAAAAAAAATAAAATAAAATGAAGGACTCAGTTTTTACTCTTCGACTCCGTAATTTCCACAGGTAAAGGTGCAGCTTATAAAACCGAGATGGGATTTTTTTTGTTGAGAATGTAACATACGGTCCTTTTATCAATTGGGTGCCCGTATCCTCTTGTCTTGAAGACAGGTTAGAAAATGAAGGGATGCAAGAAGGCCAGGTTGGTTGCAGTTGCAGCTGTCACAGACGGGCACGGGCCCGGTGCACCCTGAACACCACCTGGCCTCTCACCTGCTTTCCCTTTCGGCTCCTGCGAATCCGCGACTACCACCCGGCCGGAATACGGTTCTATAGACGGAAACCTACTACGCAGTTATCCGCCTGTTGCGTGTGGCAATTGAACTCAATATCCCCCGGAATACAGATTGCCTGAGTCGATAACAATTCGACTCGCAACAATTTAAGGCTTAAATTTTCAGTTTGAAAATTTTCGAAAAATATGTTTTTCAAAATAGGTACAAATCGACCTGAAATCCTCTGAGACAGATATATCCGGGGAGCCTCAAAAGTCGACGTCGTCAATTTTTTGCTGATAATTCTAGAGTCTTGAATATATCTTAAAAATAAGTTAATACTTGAATGAACCCTGGGAATATTTCAAAAGGGGCCTATGCAAATATAGTAGGTAAATAGGCACCAGGTGAGGCCTAGCTCCTAGCTGGATCTCAAAGACAATACAAAAAAGAATTAAAAAAGGTTCAGCAAAAATAAATAAAACGAAAACGCGTAGAACAAGAGCCTAGGATAATTTGACCATTCGTAGGCAAATTTGAATTGCTTTGTAAATTTCCGCTTATTATCCCAATACCCCTTTTGGCTCGTTTTATATTCTAATTTTCAACGACTTTTCTTACTCAGTTTACATACACATGTCATGTCGGTACGTGCTTCCGGGGTAGAGCCCGTTTAGCCAATGTCTTTTTTTTTCACACGTCGATTATGTTTATTCTGACTCGGGAGTTTATTATCCGAAACGATCAACACTTTGATCTATTTGATCGAAAAAAAAATTTAAACTATTCAACCGTTGGTATGAAAATTTAATTTCCCTACTTTATTACTGAACAAATTGAATTCGACCTGAATGGATTTTTTCTCGATTTTTTGAAAGATGATTTTAAAAAGTTGATGAATATTTGTTGTAGTTAATAAATATTTCGTGAAATATTCGTGAAGTGACAGAAATTTGGTTCACGTGTGATTTTCAACAATGATTCAGCCTTATATTTTTATATCACATTTGCATCACATCTTCGGCCTTGATGAATGAATTCTGCGTTCGCAGATGCGAGCTAATACAAGAACTTTCAATAAGGGGAAATTTAAAGATAACCCACCCACGATGTTACTTAATTATTGTTAAATGACGAAAGTTAAAATCGATTCAAAAAATAATCTTCTTAATGTAGAAGAGTTACATACTTTTGACTTGGTTATTGTATAATATGAAAGAGGTGACTTTTGATAAAGGAATCTTAAGGTTATATTTTTACCCAAAGTGTCACGGTTGACGTGAATTGAAATATTGAGGGAGATTCAGTTTCATGAACCAACTCGACTATGAGATTCTGAATTCCATGGTTCCTGGATTTTAATTAATATCACGAGCTCCTATCAGCTGTTATCTATTAAGGCTTTTGCGGGCTATCGCTTGTTTGCCAGAAATATGAGATTCGCTTTGGAAATCTAAAAATAATTTTTTCCGTTACTCCAAAATCTAGAGAGTTTTTCCTAATAAGTTGAGGGCTGATGTATAAAATTGTGTATTGGAATCAGAAATTTTTTTTTTAAGAGAATGTGTTCATCGTGAAATATGTGACCCTTACAAAAAAGGCTTGCACAATAAATTCCTCTTCAATACTAGAGAGCTTTAATGACCGGATTTGGTACAATAACGACCCGTGGTCCCTTGCGAGGAAGGCGGTCTTGTTGACCCTGATCCTGAAATAGTTCGTCTGGAACTACGTCATCGGAGATTAGAAACTCAGTACTTGCCTAATGAAACGCTGCCCGATATCGCAAGGGTAATCCGAAACTTTTTGCCACTCGACGCGAATATCTCAGTACGAGTGCAAAAGTGACAAATTGCGAAATAAACTGCACAATCATGCAATATTTTTTTCAACAATGTTAATTATTCTATTTTAGTATCGTAGAATAAGACTTTTTTTCTTTAAAAACGGTCGGAAAAAATCCCGGTTCAAATATAGGTGCATGTCGAAGTCATATCTTCTGAATATACCTATACGCGGTGAGTCTCAAGAGTCGGGTTTTACATTTCTTTTTCACTTTGACTTATTTCCAGTTTTGTCTTGAAGCAAATTTATGATTTAGTTTTACGGCAAAAGTACCTTAACCTTAAATAACCTTATATATTAATCATCGACACTCAAGTAACCTTACATTAAGATTTTCGACTGACTTTCAAGAACGTGCTTTAATTTCAGCCAAGACACTAGCGTAAATCTGATTTAAGTTAATCGGTTTTATTTCGACATTTTTAAAAGTAAGGAAAAACTTTTTTTTTTCGGTTGATCGAACCAATTCAAATGGAATTCTCTGTTATTGAAGATGGTCCGATTAAAACCCGTTAGGCTTTGTTTACTTGGATCGAATTGGCCCACATTCGGAAGTCATTTCTCCTATGAAATTTTCATGACATCATCATATTCTAATCGCGTTATCGACGAGGTCAACCCAATCGCCGACTGATACTCCACAAACTCGCATATAGAGTGAGATTTCTTGGCGAGTCGATATTTGAAATTCGAATCTTGGGAGCAATGAAAACGGAGCAGAATTAAAATGTATAAGACCTTGGGTAGAGGTAAAAATATTTAAAACGATTTTGTCGAATTTAGAAGATTACTTCTCGGAGAAAGGATGTGGATCAATTCTTTTGAAATTTTGAAGATCAAACAATATAACGTAAAATTAATTTCTGAATTAGATGTGGACGGCTTCAAATATTAAAGAAGGTTTCGGTATTTTTTTCGGAATATCATGGAATTATTTGGAATATTTCAGTTTCTTTTGCGAATATTCTCGATTCTTGGGAAATAATAAGACGTTTTAGAATCTCTTGCATTATTTCTGGTTTCTTGCTAAATATCTTGTTAAACTGTGACAAAAGGTGCCGCAAATTCTAATAGTTTTATAAAAATGCAAATTCTTTTAGCACACTTACCCAAAGGTCATCAAGGGTGACGGAATTGTCGGTGTAAAATACAAGAACCTCCGCGGAAAGGGGCCTAGGTTCCCTCAATTTGGAGGCCAAAAGAAGGCAGGCTGTTCCTAGCAGCTGAAGCTGTGCCTTTTTGATTTCACAGACTGATAGAAACCTGTCGACATAGTTCATCGACAGTGGAAAAACCTCCTCTTGACACTTTTGCTCCTCGCACACCTGCAAAATGACAAAAAAAATCGAGCATGATTACGAGAGAAAATATTATTTATTTTATCAACTTTTTGGGTGTATATTATTGAGGTTGATACATTTGCAGGGACATTCAACAGCTAAAATTTAAAGTGTCGCATTTTCTGTTACGGTAAAAGCCCAACAGGCCGTGGAAAAGTTCAACAGGTGGCAGAATAAGGGGATGTGTTGTATTTGCCTTGTTCTGACCCATGAGTAGCCCCAGTTTGAAGTAAATATTGCATCGCATAAATAGATGCTAATCCGGTTGTAACAATATTGTAACTTCGACGTTGGGGGTTACGCTTAGTGACCAGGTCACCCTTGCATTTGGCACCCTTAGGAGGATAATTATAGCTGAAGTTCGTGCTTGCCTCCAATAATTAGCAACTCTCGTTTAACTCTCCAAATTACCCTAATCATAATTCTCCCGGGTTATTAATCATCTTGAATATTCAATAACTTTATGGCCCGATGCTTCGAAATTGAAAATATACTTCAAAAATTGCTGAGTCTAACAGTCCCGAAAAATTGCCTGGGCTTCGAAAAGGGATCGGCTGGTCGTTTCGAAATTTTGGGACGACTAGCCAAACCTATGAAAAACATTTGACTACTCATCCCGAATTTCGATGCAACGACACTTCGTTCCAAAATAGAGAAGACGTTGAATAATTCAGTGAATATAGAAGTATACTCTTAACATAATGTAAAGATATTCGACACGATATTTCTGAAATTGACTTTTTAAATTATTTTTGAGTGTCACTTAAATATTTTTGAAATTTTTTTCTAACGACCACAAATCTTGTTCTAGAATACATTGGGAATTGAAACCAATAAACCCAATGTTCTTCCAATCTAGTCACATACACTTCAAGGTCATTCTACAAGCATATCACAGCCATATTTTCGGCTCTTTAAATATTCGTTCTGACAAATTTAATGTCAAAGAATATGAAACAATAATATTCCCGGAATGTTTTGGAATACCCCTGAGAAAAATCTCCAAAAACTAAATAGTGAAGCCACTTTCTGGAGTTCGTGATTTAGGAAAGAAACCATTTGCGAACCCTTTCGAAATTTTATTTACTTTGCTTTTAGATGGTAAATTATTGCTTAGAAATGAGAAGAATGCGGTCCAAAACAGTAGCGGATTTAAGAAAAAAGACCTAGTCAGCAATTTTTTCGAGGGGCCCAATTTTTTGGTACACCGGAGCATTGGGGTCTTTCTGCTGGAAGGGGGCCCAATCTACAATGTCTCTTTTGCTGCCCGATAAATCCGCCACTGGTCCGGAAATACTAGGATTCATTCCTGTAACATTGAAATACGGTCGGTGAAGAAGGCTGTCGGTTGGAATTGAAGAAAGAAAAACAAAAACTTCTACTTCGACACGTATTCAATCGCCAAAAAACAGTTTATTCAGTGACGTCATTGTCTTTCATATGGTAATATTTAAGATAAGTCTTGACAAAGAGGAAATTTTTTTTGCATAGTAACCAAAAATATAACTGTGCATCATTTTAATACTTTTACAATTATATAATTTCATCAGAATTTTAGAACTGTAAACATTAAAAAATGTCTACAATGTAATTTTTAAAATGAATTTTTTGTGGAAACTAGTTTTGAGATTCCTATCGAGGTTATTTTAAATATAACGAAACGAAAATTGTGAACTTCTCAGGCTGTATGTTTAAAATTTAAGAAATTTTACCATTTTCAACTTTACATCTTTATATTGAAGAAAACAAATTATTGTGAGTATTTTTAAAACAATGCGAAATCCCACATCCTAGAAAATTAATTTTTGAACTATTTAACAAACTTTACAGTTTTATAAAATCTAAAAAGTTCCTAAATTAAGGTTTAAAATCAACGCAACATTTTGAAAATTATAAGAATTTTTTATTATCACTAAAGTAGCTATCACCCTTTCAAAAAAAGATTCTCACCTTTTCGCGAAATTAAATAGTTTAAAACTTATAAGACTTGTGTTTGAAAAATAATTGTGAACTAAAAAATTAGATTTTAAAATTCTTTCGAAGTTATTATCAAGAAATAAAATTGGAAAATGGCTGGATCGCTAAAATTAAAATCATAAAATAGGCAGCAATCTTTAACATTCAGCCTTGACAAAAAAAAATGTATTTCGTGCCGAAAATTTTAAACCGAAGTGACTCGATTGTAAAGTTTTACATTAAAGAAAATATCAAGAGAATCTAATAGTTTTCTTCGGATTCGAACTATTTGAATGAAATTGTAGGTTTAGGACTTTTCGAGAATTCTGACGATTATGGCAAAACTGAGGTAAAAACTCAAATTAGTGGAACTTTAATTTACGGACAATAATTCTTTGTTAAATCTTTAAAAAAAAAGATGTATAATAAAGATTCTAATTCAGATCACCTGGAATTAAAATTATTCAAACTTTGAAAAAATTTTATATTCGCCAAAAAAACTTGTGATTTTCAACACTCATGATTTAATCTGAAAGACTATTACTTAATTTTAGGTGCTTAAAATTTTCAACAGTTGCACTTTGAAAACTTTGAAATAGGATCTATAAGTTCAATTATTGAAAACACTCGCATCTGATTTGCAATGTTGCCGGAATTGAGAGTTCAATGATTGCATTTTGAAATCTTTTACTTTTCCAGATCAAATGCTTCGGATCGAAAATCAATTAATCGAGAAAAAATTGGTAAGATTCGAAGTCTTTAAGTTTAATTTAAAACAATGCAATCTCAAATTATAAAATAATACAAATTTATAAAAATAAAATAATTATCATGTAGATAATTAATTTTGACCAGCAAAATGAAAGAAATTGTGAAATTTTAAATCTTCACATTAAAAAATTTGAGACGTCCGTAAATTTACGATCTTTAACCATTTTACATAGCATAATTTAAATCTTCAAAGTCTTTACAATTAAAAAAATTCAATTTTACAGTTATGTTAATTGAAAATTTCACAGAACAAATTTACTTTTAAAATGTGTAAATTATACAATTAGTTTGCCATTTATATTCAACATCTACCAGAATCGCCATGTTCGCTTCAACTTGGTTAGATTCGAAACGGAATCTGCGTATCCACATTTACTTTATAATCTCAAAAATGACCAAAGCCAAAGAACAGATATCCCACGAGTTGATCTTCCTATAGACATACTTTCATAAATAATGTTTTCAAGCTTTCTTGAATCCGCGTATCCAATCAGGTGATAGCAGCAAGGCAAACAAAACAAAGTCTCGTCCCTTTAAATTTTAAAATCCACGAATTCACTTGGCGGAAATTTCCGTTCGCAGAATTAGAATTCGGTGGTGAGGGTAGCGACCGGGGCGACAATTAATCTTCGCGTGGAGGGGCTAAAAAAGTTTCAAATGGTGGGAGCATCCGAACAAGTACTAAAAATGTATCCGTTAGCATTGGGTCCAATTACGTATATATGTAATCCTGAAATCGAAGGACCGTTGGCGAAAGAAATTGACTTTCAGAAAGAAAAATTTCTTTCTCTCGCCGGCGGACACGTGGACCGGAAACTCGGGTCTGCTCACCTCGAACATCCACTCGGCGACGATCTTGCGCATGGCTGGTGAGATGTCTTTCTGCACGCATTGAAAGTAGGAACTCCTGGGTGCGAACCTTTCTTCAGACATGAGCAGATTTTTCAGCACTCTGTCGTCTTCCAAAAGTGCCGGGTCTGGATAAGCCCTGCACTCAGTTTCCGAATTTTCGAAACAGAGTAGATCCATCTCGATAATTGATCAATTCAAAGAGTAAAAAAACAAAAGAATATATGTAAAACGTTTGAATAAAATGAGAACTGAAAACAGACGACACTGGCACAAGTTCCTCGAAATATCGAATCACACGTGGCTCGTTCCTTTATCTTTTCTTTCTTTTGTCTTCTCGTGAGTTGAGAAGAGTTCGAACACGAAACACTGGACACGGACACACTTCACAGAAAAAAAATAACACCTTGAAGTTCTGGTCCACTGGTACCAGAATGTAGAATGTAAAGGGCAATAAATACGGGATTGCGGGGAGAGTAATAAATAGTTAGTGGGGGGACGGGTGGATCGTTTGTGGGGACTCGGATCCGTTCGAGTGTTTCGCGTGAGTCTCTTTAGTGCTTCTGCCGATCCGACACTGGCTGCTTACCAGGTCAGAATGCGAGAACTCCGAGGTTGTAGGTCCCGCACTCCGCAGACCAGACTGGCTCTTCCCCCTCCAGGCTGGCGCCTGCCGTCACGTGACCAAGCTTACCTGCCCCTCCTGTCCCTGCCACAGTTAAATGTTAAACAGGGCGCCGATCACTGGCCGGCCGGTTCGCGAATACGTGCGGGACGAAGCCGAAGGACTTTTACTTTCGACGCGTTCCCACGATTTTCGGCTCTAGTTTTTTTTCCGATGTTTTTTGTCAAGCCAAAGGTATGATCGGGTCTTAGATTTTTTTTTAGAAGTGTTGGGACTTCATTTTCTACAAGGCGGATTTTATAACAATACAAGATCAAAATTTAAGCATTTCAAATAAACCTTGAGTATTTTTCTGTTTAAAATTGGAATATTTAAATATTAAACAACACATATAAAATTTAATTGCATGACTAAAAACTTGAATTTTGAAGAATTATAAGCTTCAATGATTACAAACTTTAACTTCATTTGCTTAAATTAAATCATTTTAAATTTGAAGAGTTTAAAAATGAAGTTGAAACTAAAAACTTCTGATTCAAACAATACTATAAACATGATGAGGAAGCCTAAACTCTAAGGGCCGATTTCACCAAAAGCGATTAAAATGGCGATTAACTAATCACGATTATTTTTTAATCAAG